>JAJOOR010000743.1:0-156032 GCA_036250505.1 Solanum acaule
TTTGCCCTTAGTCCCTATTTCCCGTTAATTAATGTTGAATGTACTTCCGCGACCGATGAAGTGTGATGATAAGTTTGAGAGGCTTGTTTGGGGTTCCTTCGGGTTCCTCATTCGCCATGTCACGTCTAGGCCCTAGGCTTGGGTCGTGACAACTTCACCACTTCTGTACTATTTACTAATTCATTATACATTATTGCGAGTTCTATAACACATTGAATATTATGGGCTCTCCCCTAAAATTATAAGTCTGGCTTAGATCTAACACCTCGAGAATACTCCTACTCTTCTATATCAACACCTACACTTGGTCGATACTAACACAATGGAACCTCATTATAAGCTCATTTCTAGTTAAAGCGTACTCTAACTCATCCAAACTTGCAACCCTTACTCTTCCTCCTAATACGAGATTGTCACAACTCATCACTTCTTTGTCTACCCATAAGGGAAACCTCCTCATTAATAGCTTACTAGGTGCATGACTATAATAACATAGGTTGCCTCATCACTATCTATCACTCCCCGAGCCTACACCCTGGACGTAATTGGCCCTCGCAAACCATTGTTGGTTCCTAAGAGAACCCTTGGCCTAGCTCAATACTCAGCGGAAGACTTACTCAAGCAAAATGGAAACTGATGATGCAAAAATAACTTTAAAAACATAATTCAAACTCAACTCCAATAATTGTCTGAAAATAATTTAACAAGTATTAGTTAAATACCTCATGAACTCAAAAACATTACAACCACAAGGAAATAATTATAGACTCCTCGAACTTTAGACTATCTATCTAACACCTCGAACATCAAAATGAAGAAAATCCTAGTTTTCAGAAAAACTGGTGCCAGTAACGACATAACCACCCCTGGACCGTAAGTAGAACCATGGATCGTAGATGGTGTTCCATCGATAAGGCCTAAATATTGATGGTCTCTAATCCCACCCAAGGTCAACGAGTATGGTCCATGGTTGGACCTACGGAGAATAGGCCTGACCGTAGGTGAGGGTCAGCAGCCAATCGGAGGAAATTGGTTGTTGGGTCAACTTTGAACGATCATATTTTTTAGCACAAAATGAATTAGGTGTCCCATGACCAATCAAATTAATGATAATGGAATCATTTTTCCAACACCACCGAGTTTGATAAAATGCCATCTCGGAGGAAATTGTTATGCTCATTTTAGTGAAGCCCTATCGGGTAGACCACGAACCAGGACCACAAACGACGGTTGGTAGCCCAAACAACGGTTCGTAGGTCCCTCCATGGATGGCCTTTGTCAGTTTTTAAGTTAGGGTCATTTAGATCTTTTTTACTATGTGTTGGGACCGTTAAACTACGTCGTTTGATGCCTAAACTACGTCATTTTACTCAGATTAAGCCTATTAATTCAGTCAGACTTACCCAAAACCCTAATTCTCCAGAAATCATCCATAATTCGAGCAAAAAGAAAAGGAAAAAGGCGACCAAACCTACCAAGAACAAGAAACAGTGTTCTTCAAGGTTCAGCCCTGACATCCAAAGGATTTCTCCGTAGATTTCATCACCAAATATGTGGGATTTTACTAGTGGATTCCTTTCATCCACTAGGTCCCTAGAATTCAGTCAGCTCCTTGATTCTCTAAATCTTGTTTAGACCTAGGGTTTCGAAAACCTTGGATATTTATTGTGATTTAGTTGTTGTAGTATCCTAAATCATATTAGCTTGTTTCTTGGAAAGGTTTCTTAATTCCATGTATGAAACTCAGAACCCTACTTGTACATATTATCTTAGGGGCCGTTTAGTTACTATATAAGTTGCATTTTATTCATGTATAAAAAGTTGCATTAGTTTCACCATGTTTGGTAGAAGTTTTGTATTAGGTGGAAAAGTCAACATAACTTATGCCATGTTTGGCTGGTAGGATTCTAAATGTTGTACAAAAGTTATTCATGTATAAATTTTAGACGGTGTTTGGTTGTATTTTTTGTTGTCTTTCATAATTAATAACAACATAACTTATGAGGGAATCTATGTATAAGTTATGTAGGGTAGAAGGTGGAACAAGTTATGCATATATTAGTTATACATTTATTAAAATAGTAAATTACACATTTACCCCTATTGATTTATTTTTATTTTTTTATTGAAAATGTTACCCAACTATGCTATTTTCCTTACTTTTTTTAATACACGAACAACTGTCTTTTTCGGTTTTCATTTGAAATCCAAATGTAATATTTTACTAATATTACAAATTGAACTGTATATAGCGTCATATATTATTAAATATATTCCACTTATTTAATTGACATGTATTATTATTTTGTTTAGGATGTGAATTTATACATACTGCATATATTTGGTGTATTAAAACTGTATAAACAATACATACAACGTATTGATAGAATATTTATATTATATAAAATAGGATATTATAATGTGCTTGAAATATAATAATCATATTTTATTTTTATAAGTTAAAAACATAAAAAAAAATAACTAAATGAAAAAATAGCAGTCCCAATTAAATACAGAGGAGAATTTTTTTCTCTTTACTTTTTATTCAGAAAGAGGGAGAATTTATACTATTTTCTAACTTATTTATTTGTAAGTAATATATATTAATTTACACCAAATTCAATCTTTAATCGTTAATAATTTATGCATTGTGATCTCTACGTAACTAAGTAATATATGCATAACTAATACCTGCATAACTAAACCTACATAACTAATACCCGCATAATTAATACCTACATAATTAAACCCAGCATAAATAATACCTACATAACTAAACCCTTCATAACTAATATTTGCATGCTCATAATGCATACTCTGCACTACATCCTTTCATGATGTAGGTTCAGGTACTTAGCATCTGGATTGCGCTTAGATCAATTTTTGGTCCGTATTTCAGCAGCTTCACTGGTGAGTCCTCATATTTCAAGAGCAATAGACATGCTTTTCATTTTAGTCTGTTTATTTAGTTTTCAGTTTGGTTAGAGTTAGTTAGGGGCTATGTCCCAGCAACTCAACTCACTTAGAGGCTTTTCAGACATCGTAGTAGAATCATCTTGAATTGTTAAGTTTATCTTTAAGTTGTTATTAGACTCTTAGTATGGTTTATACATTCAGACTAGTTAGGGTATTCCTATTTTCCAGTTATCTATTGTGTTAGCTTCCACATAGAATATGTCTTATTTAATTATTATCAGTATGCTTGATATATTCAAGACACATGCTTATCTTGGGGTCGCTCATGATCTTATGTCCCGTGTTACGTCAAGAAGATAGCCTAACGACGTGACAAACTTGGTATCAGAGCATTGGGTTCAACAGTCCTAGGATCTCTGAAAGCCGCACTAAGTAGAGTCTCTTTGGTGTGAACTGCACCACATCTATGAGAGAGAGGCTACGAAGTGTTTTAAGAAAAACTTCACTTTCCTTATTATTCTTATCGTGTGTGGGTATGATCCAACTTCTCCTTTCTAATCCGTCCTTATTGGTTTAAGATCATGCCTTCTCGTAAATCTAACGTGCAGAATGTTAATGCACGCAATGCAAACACAGTTCCTCTAGTCCCGAACCATGAGGTCACAAAAATGCAGAATTTTGGAATGCGATCCAGCTCTTGGCTTAGAGTGTGCCCAATCAGAATAATCAGTAGGTCCCAGTTCCTACTAATACAAATGGTAGATCAACTGTAGCTAGGATTTGAGACTTTGTTCTAATGAATCCACTTGAGTTTCTAGGGCAAATGATGGTGAGGACCCAAAGAACTTCATTGATGAGGTTAAGAAACTTCTTTGAGTAATACAAGTGACTAGAATTTTGAGTGTTGAGTGGTTCACTCAGTGGAAAGATAACAAGGGTTCAGATGCAGCTCCTGTGACATGGGATTGCTATACTGGATCTTTCTTAGACAGGTTCTTACCAAGGGAATTAAGAGAAGCTAAGGCACAAGGGTTTATGAACTTGAAGCAGTGGTCAATTTCGGTCCAAGAGTACATGCTGAAGTTTACCCAGTTCTCGAGTATTCTCCACACATGGTTGCCGATTCAAAGGCACAAATGAGTAAGTTCTTGTTTTGGGTATATGATCTGGTGAAGACTAAGTGTAGGAATGCTATGGTTCTAGGGAATATGGATATCTCAAGACTAATTACTCATGTTCAGGAGGTTGAGGGATATAATCTTAAGGAATTGACTAAGAACAATAAAAATGAGGGAACATGAAATTATGAGTACTCACAACAAAAGTCAGACGGTGGAAATCGCTCCCAGTGTCACCAGAGGTCTACAGCCCCAACAACTTCATCAGCAAGTGCTCTATCCCCAGGTTTCCACAGGGTTAGAAAGGTAGGGCATCAAGCTCTAGGTCTTAGATGAGTGCTTCAGGTAACAGGACCTTCCCAACTTGTCCAAAGTGTTGTAAGAACCATCCGGATGAGTGTCTTGTAGTTAAGGAAGGGTGCTTTTAGTGTGGCCAGTCTGGACATAGGTTGAAGGATTGCCCTTCTTTGAAGAAGGGGCAAGGAGGTAAAAACAATAAGGTTCAATCAACAACTCCAGCAGGTCACCCAAGTAATCAGGGTCCTTCGTTTGGTACATGTGGCGGTCAGTGCCAGAATAGGTTGTATGCTCTCTAGTCTTGCCAAGACTAGGAAAATTCTCCTGATGTGGTCACTGGTACATTACGAGTCTTTCATTTAGATCTTTATGCATTGTTAGATCTAAGGGCTACACTGTCTTTTATAACACCCTATATAGCAGTAAATTTCGGTGTTAGTCTAGAAACTGTCTCAGAACCCTGCTCAGTCTGCACTCCAGTTGGTGACCCAGTTATAGCTAGACGGGTATACAAAAACTGTCGTGTCTCTCAAAAGTCACTTCAGCAGATTCTATAGAGTTAGAAATGGTAGATTTCGACATTATTTTAGGTATGGATTGGTTACATTCTTGTTATACCTCTGTTGATTGTAGAACTAGAATCGTTCGGTTTATGTTTCCAAATAAGTCAGTCTGAGAGTGGAAGAGTAATAGCTCAGTTCCTATGGATTGATTTATCTCATACCTTAAGGCCAAAAAATTATTTCTAAAGGGTATATCTATGATCTTGTTTGGGTTAAGGATTCAGTCTCTGAAACCCCAACTCTTTAGTCAATTCCCATAGTAAATGAGTTTCCAGAAATGTTTCCAGAAAGATCTTCCTGCAGTTCCTCTTGAAAGGGAAATCAACTTCGGGATAGATCTCCTACCAGATACCCAGCCCATTTCGATTCCTCCCTATAGAATAGCTCCAACGAGCTTAAGGAATTGAAAGAGAAATTAAAAGACCTTCTAGATAAGGGCTTCATAATACCTCCATCTCTCTATGGGATGTTCCATTATTTTTCGTTAAAAAGAAAGATGATTCTCTCAGAATGTGCATTGACTATCATCAACTTAACAAAGTCATAATCAAGAATAAGTATCACATCCCCAGGATTGATGAATTGTCCAACTAACTTTAGGTTGCTAGTTGTTTTTCTATGATAGATAGCAGTTCTGGCTATCATCAGCTTAGAGGCAGAGATAGTGACCTTCCGAAGACAACTTTCAGAACTTGATGTGGTCATTATGAATTTGTAGTTATGTCTTTTAGAATAACAAATGCTCCAACAACTTTTATGGATTTGATGAACATGGTGTTCAAACAGTATTTGGACTTATTTGTTATCGTCTTTATTGATGATATCCTCATTTATTCTCGGAGTGAGGAAGAGCATGCAACTCATCTGAGAGTTGTTCTGCAAACTCACAAAGATCGCCAGCTATTCACTAGGTTCAACAAATATGAACTATTGTTACAGTAAGTTGCTTTCCTTGGTCATGTGATATCCAAGTGGATTATTAGAAAATTAAGGCAGTACAGGCCCTGGCCCATCTCCCCAAAAAATATCAAAAGATTCTTGGGTTTGGCCGGTCATTACAGGAGATTTGTGGAAGGATTTTCATCCATAGTTTCCCCATTGACCAAGCTGACTCAGAAGAAGGTCAAGTTTCAGCGGAGTGTGAGAAAAGCTTCTCAGAACTGATGACTAGGTTGAGTACAACTCCGGTCATGATTCTACCAGATGGTTCAGACAATTATGTAATTTACTGTTATGCATCCAGGGTCATCCTAGGTTTAGTGCTGATGCAGAGAGGTAAGGTCATAGCTTATGCTTCTAGACAGCTTACGGTCCATAAGACAACTACCCGACTCATGTCCTCGAGCTTGCAGCCGTAGTATTTTCCCTAAAGATTTGGAGAAACTACTTGTATGGCGTTCATGTTGACATGTTCGTGGATCATAAGAGCCTCCAGTATGTGTTCACCCAGAAAGAGTTGAATCTTCGTCTGAGGAGATGGCTTGAATTCCTCAAAGACTATGGCATGAATGTGCTTTACCACCCAGGTAAGGTCAATGTTCTGGCTTATGCTCTCAGCAATCGGTCTATGGGTAGTGTAGCACATTTTGAGGATAAAAGGAATGAGCTAGCCAAAGATGTTCACCAGCTTGCTCGCTTAGGAGTTTGCCTTACAGATACATCATATAGTATGGTGATAGTTCAGAGTGGATCAGAATCTTCACGAGTAACAGAGATTAAGTAAAAATAGGATAGTGCTACTATATTGCTTCAGTTAAAAGGTGCAGTTCATCAACAGAAAGTTGAGGTCTTCTACCAAGGGGGAGATGGTGTGTTGCGTTACCAGGGTCGCTTGTGTTCTCCTAATGTGGTTGATTTCAGGCAGTAGATCCTTACAAAGCTCATAACTCCAAGTATTCATCTAGGTGCCACTAAGATGTACCATAATCTATGGGAAGTCTTTTGGTGGAACGACATGAAAAGCGATATAGCAGTCTTTATAGCTAAGTGTCGTAGTTGTAAACAGGTTAAGGTAGAACATCAGAAACAAAAAGGTATGACTCAGGAGACTAACATTCCTATATGGATGTGGAAAGTGATAAATATGGGCTTCATTATGGGTTTTCCTCATACTCGCGGACAATATGACTCCATTTATGTGATAGTAGACAGAGTCACTAAGTCCGCACACTTTTTGGCTGTCAAGACTACAGATTCAAAAGAGCACTACACCAAACTCTACATCGATAAGATAGTCAGGCTACATGGGATTCCCTTGTCTATCATCTCAGATAGAGCTCCTCAATTTACCTCTCATTTCTGGAAATTATTTCATAAAGGTCTTGACACTCAGGGAAATCTCAGTACATCATTTTATCCATAGACCGATGTCAGGTAGAACGTACCATTCTGACCATAGACGACAAGCTGAGAGCTTGCGTGATCAATTTCAATGGTAGTGGGGATGATCATCTACCTCTCATAGAGTTCACCTATAATAATAGCTCCTATTATAGTATTCAGATAGCCCTGTATGAGGCACTATATGGGCGTAAATGCAGGTCCGAGATTGGTTGGTTTGAAGTAGGTGAAGTAGCCTTGACAGGGAATTGCAAGCAAAACTAGCAGCTATTCATCCAGTCTTTCACATTTCCTTGTTGAAGAAGTGTGTGGGTGATCTGGTATCAATAGTACAATTAGAGAGTGTGGATGTGAAGTATAGTCTCACTTACAAAGATGTGCCAGTTGAGATCCATGACCATCAGGTCGTAGGTTGAGAAATAAAGAAGTAGCTTGAGTAACGGTTTTGTGGAGGAGTCAGTCCACAGAGCGAGCTACCTGGGAAGCAGAAGGCACCACGAAGACCAAGTATCCTCATCTCTTTCCTTCCTATTCCATTTCAACTTGAGATAATAGTTCCACTCCAATCTGTCAATTTATTCTTGCGTAAATTCTGTCTCAATATCTTGTTCCTTCAGTTGTTCTTGCACTTCAAGATATTTGCATGTTCTTGTAATTCAGTTCAGTTAAGATATCAGTTACTAGTACTTAGTAGTAGGGATTGCAGTTTTTTCCCTCTATAATCAGCTTTTTTAGACTTCATTTGAGGAGGAATGTTCCCAACGGGGAGATAATGTCACACCTGGGACCTCAAATAAAGAAAGTCTTAGTTTTCAGGGATAACTGGTGCCAGTACCAATGGAACCACCCACGGAGCATAGGTAGAACCACAAACCGTAGGTGAGGTTCGTTGATAAGGCCCAAATGTTGATGGTCTCTGATCCCACCCATAGTCGACCAGTATGGTCCATTGTTAGACCAATGGACCATAGGTGAGGGTCAGCAGCCAATTTGCGGGAATCAGTTGTTGGGTCAACTTCAAACTGTCATATATTTTAGCACAAAATGAATTAGGTGGCCCATGACCTATCAAATTAAAGATAATTGAATCTTCTTTCCAATGCCCGCAAGTTTACTAAAATCCCATCATGGAGTAAAACGTTATGCTTATTTTAGTGAAGCCTTGTTGGGCAAACCACAAACCACGACTGCAGTCGATGGTTGATATTCTAAATGACGGTCTGTAGGTCCCTCCATGGATGGTCTTCGTCATCTTTTAAGATAGGGTCATTTAGGTCTTTTTCCTATGCGTTAATGCACTTAAAGTACTTTGTTTGATGCCTAAACTACATCATTTTACTCAGTTTAAGCGTAATAACTCAGTCAAAGTTTCCCAGAACTCTCATTCTCTAGAGAACATCCAGACTTGGAGCAAAAAGAAGAGGAAAAAGTTGACCAAACCTCCCTAGAACAAGCAGGTATATGGTATTTCACTAGTGGATTCCCGACCTCCTTCATTCTTCAACGTTCAGCCCCGAAATACTAGTGGATTCCTTTCATCCACTAAGTCCGTAGAATTCAGTGAACTAATTGATTCTCCATATCTTGTTTAGACCTAGGGTTTTTAAAACCTTGGATATTTATTGTAATTTAGTTGTTGTAGTATCCAAAATCGAAATAGCTTGTTTCTTTGAAAGTTTGCTTAATTCCTTGAATGAAACTCAGAGCCCTAGTTGTATATATTCTCTTAGTCAATGAAATATACTTTCTAGGTCAGTTTAACAGATAATCATGCTCCTGATTTCAAATGTTACATTATGAGTATATAAATGTTGCATTCTCAAATCGCATGTCAGTATTATGAGCTATTCAGTATTTCAGTTGCATTTGTGCCATATACATACTCAGTTGGGAGTAGACTTATCACAGAGTTGAAGTAGGGTTCAACATACCTTCATAGTCCTAGAACTACGTGCCACCATAGGAGTATAAGTCCCCTTTGTTGGGCATCAGATTATTGATCACGCCAGTCATGCCTTTATACCCCTAACATGGTATATTAGGTCCTCTTGATGGGGCATATACATCGGACACCACGTTTAGCTCACGTAGTTTATGTTGGTTAATAGTAGCTCCCACACTCAGACTCATAGTGCATGTGACCTGGTTTTCAATATATACTTCAACATTCAGTTCAACATGTTATTTTCAGGATTAGTACTTGGTCATTGAATTCAGCTTAGCTTTTAAGTTATGTTTCAGTATTTACATTCTTGCTCAGTTTATGTCATTGCTCAGTTATTCTTTGTCCAGCTTATATATATATATATATATTTATTTATTCAGGTTAGTATCTATGTCCTGCATGCTCAATACATTCCAATTACTGATCATAATCTTCGTTACATCCTTTCATGATGTAGGTTCAGGTACTCAACATCCAAATCGCGCTTAGATAGATTCTCGATCCACATTTTAGAATCTTTAGTGGTGAGTTCTCATACTTCGAGGAAAATAGACATGCTTTTCATTTTCATATTTTTATTCGGTTTTCAGTTTGGTTAGAGTTAGCTAGGGTGCATGTCCCAGCAACTCCACATCAGTTAGAGGCTTTTGAGATATAGTAGTAGAATCAGCTCGAATTGTTATGTTTATATTTCAGTTGTTATTAGACTCTTAGTATGGTTTATACATTTAGACTAGTTAGGGTTTTCCCATTTTCCAGTTATCTATTGTTTTAACTTCCGGAAAGTAAATGTCTTATTCAATTAGTATTAGTATGATTGATATATGTGAGACACAGGGTTAGTTTGGGGTCACTAGTGATCCTAGGTCCCTGTTACATAAAGAGGGTAGCCTCAGGATGTGACAATCTATGAAGCTTCTACTATTATAAAAGGTTTATCGAGACAAGACCCACAATATCCTAACAAACTGAAATGTAAAAATTGAACCCTCCGAAAGCAAGGAGGCTCACCATAGCTAACTGCAACTACAAGTAGTATCAATGAAGCTTCTATTGATGATCTTGAAAACTTGTATCTGCATCATAAAAGATACAGGCCAACTGGCGTCAGTACAAGAAATGTACGAGCATGTAAGGGGAATTTTAAAGAGTAAACATAAGGTTGAACTGATGGAAAATAAACATACTTACCTCTTCTCAACTCACTCAACTCAATGTAATAGGGCTCAACTAAAAAATAAGTTACTTAACTCAGTGAAACATAGTTCAACTCAACTCATAGAAATAGGGCTCAACTCAATAATAAGATACTTAACTCAGTGAAACATAGTTCAACTCAGCTTAGAGAAATAGGGCTCAACTCAATAATAAGATACTCAACTGAGTGAAACATATTTCAATTCAACTTAAAGAAATAGGGATCAACTCAATAATAAGATACTCAACTCAGTGAAACATAGTTCAACTGAACTCATAGAAATAAGGCTCAGCTCAGCAATAGGGTACTCAACTCAAGATAGTCATGGATAAAACAACAATAAAAGATGCAGTATATTGAAAGATGTAAAATAATAGATAGGAATTCAATTGTATGTAAAAATACAATAATAACTCATTTGTATGTAAAAATATAGTAACAACTCATTTGTATGTAAAAATACAATAACAACTCTTATTTGGGAGATTCTTTAATCGACAACCATCACTATGAGCTATTTGATGATACAACGTCTCGCCCACGCCACTAGAACTGTCCTATACCTTGTCAAGGTATAGAAATCCTCAACTAACTCGATCCACTAATCTATGCTTAAAAAGCAATAAAGAATCATCTAAAAAGTATGGTCTTTGTACCCACGTTGGCTACATGGTTTTTGGGGGCTGTGAGTTGTGTGAGCTCTCCCCCATATCGTAGCTCAATACTACTCTGAATAATAAAAATCATGCTCATATGTTTAAAAAAAAACATTTCCTCATCCTCAAACTTTGATATTATAACTCAAAAGGTTTCTCTTAAAACAAATTATAACTCAAAGTTTTCTCTCATCTTAAATGTAAAAACATTTACTCTTGGGAATAGTTAGTTCCCATATATTCATTTTGAAAAATGAAACTCAACGCTCCTCATACTCATACTCAAGTACTCAAGTCTTAAACAAATTATAAATAATTGTAAAAGACTTCTCAAAATAGGGTTCATGCCAAATTATGGACCTGAACGACTTAGTCTAAGGTTCACAATAACCATATATATAGAACTCAATACTCAAAACTCAACAACTCATGAACTCAAGGATTCAATGATACTATTCGTCTCGAGATTGCTAGACTCATAGGGTTCATGCAGAATTATGGGCATGAACAAGTCAACTCAAGGACCTACATGGGTCACATGTAGTAATCCCATAATTAGGAATATAATCTCAAAAGTATTAGGAACTCAATACTCAAGAACTTAGAACTTGAAGATACTACTCCCCTCAAAGATACTCAAATTATGGAGTTCATAAGAATTATGGACATGAACAACTCTACTCAAGGGTCTCAATGAAAATATAGAACTCATGGGTAAAACTCTTCTCATTTTCATACTACTTCCTCAAAACTTAACTCAAATGGATAGTTGATCTCAAGGGATCCAAAATTTAACTCAAAGACTTTCTTGAACTCTACTCTTAATCTTTCTTGAATTTGAATTATGAATTCAAGAAGTATGATTTATGATATATATGAACTTTTGACGATTAATGAAGGTTTAATTAGTAGGGATTAAGAACAGAATTAAAGCTTGACTCAAATAAAAAAGTATGGAGAAGGAAAATAGCCCATTTATTGGGGGTCTGATTGGGTGAATTATGTGCGCCGTGCCAGGACTCCATTTACTTGGAGTCTGATTTGGCGCATTGCTGGTGCACTCCATTTATTGGGGGTCTGAGTGGGTGCACTATTGGCGCACTGCCCTAGCCCCAATTTATTGGGTGTCTGATTGGGCACACCACCCCAGCCTCAACCCAGAAACTTTTGAATTTTTCTTCTTCGATTTTGGGTCCCAATTCACCTAAATTTGATTGGATTCTTCCCAACTTTCTTAGATTCGTCAACCTAATTCAAGCACATGAAAATCTACTCTAAATTACTCAAGAATTATACTCACATGGAAGATCCTTACCTCGAAAGATCGACAAACTCCATTAAAAAGGAATGAAGAACAAACCCTCAAGAAACTTCTCAACAACAAATCAACCTCAAGAATTAAATCACGGATAAATATCACATGATTGGCGTGAGGGTGAATAAACCCAACACTATGAGAACTTACATACCTCTTAGGATTAAATCTTGGGCGAAATCCCTCGAAGAATCTCAAAAATCTTGAACGCTCTTCCTTTTCTCCTATTTTCCTCTTCTTGAACTCCTCTCAAAACCGTAAGCATATTTAGGAATTGTGAAAAGTAATCTAAGTCAGTTCAGACACCTAAAATATTACTAAAAATGAGTTAGGCTAGTGGGTAAGGAAAATACCAAAATATCCCTCATTAATTCGGGTAACTTTCCTTAACTGGACATGCTGAACTCAAACGAACATCTCTCCCTCATCCAAACTCAAAATTTAGCAAAATTTG
Source organism: Solanum acaule (assembly GCA_036250505.1). NCBI lineage: Eukaryota > Viridiplantae > Streptophyta > Magnoliopsida > Solanales > Solanaceae > Solanum > Solanum acaule. Next base: position 12,803 of record JAJOOR010000743.1, read on the forward strand.
TGGCGTTGGAAAGAGGACTCAAAGATATTTCATTACGATATATCATGGGTCTCCCAACTCATCCCTTGTTGAAAGTTATGGTCGTTTTAAATTGACCCAAAACATAAAAGAACTTAGGAATGACTTGAATGAATTCTCGTTAGTTCTTTTTGGAACTCAAGTTGCTATATCTAGTGACCTTAACACTTAAGAAAATTTAAATTTCTCGGTAAAATCACACTCACTATGAAAAATGGTTCGAGTCTTAGCTCTAAAATTTTCTGAGGTGTTACACGATCTCCCTTTCTTAGATAACTTAACATTTGCATACCTTGCTCTAACTTTGGGCACTTTCACTACTATTGCTTATAATCTCGTAACTCATACTACCTTTCGGGTGAAAACACTACCCAAGCTCTAAACATACTTCTTCATATGGATCTCAGTTGAAAGAAGGCTTAGAGAAGAGTGTACAACTCGCTTTTAGCTCAATCGCACGATTGACATGAATATGAGTGCATTCTTTCGAACTCAACACTTAACTCACTAACATGCTTCTCTCAAGCTGCTCTGTAGTCTCATGACTTTCTGAAGATTTTTTCTAAGAATAACTCACCCATAAGGATATTGGGCTTTAGCTTTCAATCACCTTTAGTATGAGGGGTAGTGATTTAACGTTTCAAGCACACCTCATCCAATTTTAGGTGTTAAACGATTGTAAATCAGTATAAAACCCAACAAAATGAGTTTGGGTCGAATCCCACAGGGAGTGATACGTGTCTTAAATTAGGAAGTATGAATGTAGTCTAATGAGCTAGAGGAATAGAAATTATCGATTAAAGAAATAATCAAATAAAAGGGGTGACACGAATGTCAAATGGGGATTTTTTGGTTTTGATTATAAACTAAAAGTAGTCACAAACACTAAGAGTTAACAATAAGGAGATGGATTCTTGGGATGTGATCGATTATAGGCAAATATAGGCATATGGTTAATTGAAACTATAAGTAAATAGCTACATATTAGTGAATAGGCTAGACTATAAAGGAGGTAGTTTTCTCTCGAACAACTACCCCAAATCAGGCAAGTTCTTTTGAACATCGACAAGAATGCAAATAAAGAGCAGCCCACACCTTAATCCATTTACTCTCGAGCTAAATGTGTGGGATTGGGTTTAGGATTTACTCCCTCGAGCTAAACCCAGATCAACTCAATACCCACAAACCATTAATAAAAACCCTTAGTTCTAAAACCCCTCTTTTGAGCAAGTCAAGAACACAAACATAGAATTGCATTTGCAACTATAATTCTTAAATTAAACCACAATTAATGATTAAAATCACTTTTAAATAGCATTTAAACTAACAACTAGCAATATCCATAGACTAAATCAGCCCATAATCACATGATCACATCCCAAGAATTAGGGTTTTAGCTAGACATTATAAAAAGGTAAAAACAGTTACCAAATTTATTATTCATCAACTAGGTAAGAGTTATTTCGACCTTACAATGCTCCCATTTGATGAATCTCCATGACCCACTTCCAAATTTTCAAAAGTGAATTTTTTCGATTCTTCAAAGCTAACGAAAAACTCTCTAAAACTATTCTGCCAAATGATAATTGATTCAAAAGATTGATAAAAAAGATCTAAGATACTAAACTAAATATTCAAAAACGTATTTACAGTCCCAAAAAATGTTCTACGAATAGACATTCGACGAAGTAAGTCGGGCTTGCCGAACCACTCGGCAAGCCGCCCTTTGATCTTTTCCATCACCTTTTCGCCTTGTCATTTAGCATTCTTGGGTTTTTGTAACTTTGAGCGATCTACGACTGTTTTACGAAACTGCTCGGTGATGCGCTGACTGCTCCTTTTTATCGCCGATTTGGTTTCTTCCCTTAGGGCTGGCACACTAGAACTTTAGGCGGTAGATCTAGCCATTTGGTGATTCACCAAACGTGCTTTGGCGATCACCAGGCTCACCTTTCTTCAAGTCTTCAGTTTGTTTTGTTCTTTTTTGCACATTTGTGTCCTTGCTTTGTTCCTCAATCCATGTACCTAAAAATTAAGGATTTTTTATCAGTTTATGGCACAATTTAAGCATTTGAGGACACTGGATCTATATAAACAAAGGCACAAATGAGTCCAAATCACGGACTCATCAACACCACTAACTTAAAATTTTGCTTGTCCTTAAGTAAAACTCAAGTTCGGCATTTCAAAAAGGATATCTCAAACAATTCTACAAAAGATTGAACATGAATGCACACAACAACACTCAACTGCTCATGTAATGATCAATTGTGCACTCAAAGATTCAAGTTGTGACTCAACATTACCAAAGATGCTCAAGTTCACAATACTCGCTTCAAATGCAAGTTCAAGCTCAAAAAAGGTACTCAATTTCCCTCACAACAAAGACAATTCCCTATTCACACAAAGTTCTTCAACAATTTATAGTTCCGGAATCACATAGGACTCTCACACTCACAAAGATGAACACATGCATGACTTTACCCACAGGTTTGCCCTTATTTCCCAATCAACATTCTCTTCAGCTCACTCAAGATCACAAAGGTCATTTCAAGGCTTGTAACGGCACTGAGTGTAAAGGTATATTCATTTAGGCTCAGTGGTTGCTACCCTCATGAAATGTGGTTTGAACATCACTTTGTTCCTTTTCCTCAACATTTTGATCATGCTTAATATTCACCCTATTATTGCACTTCCAATAGACTACCGAACACCCCATTTTTTTGTCCCTTTCTTCACTTAATTTCACAACTTTTTCATTCTTTTTCTTTTGCTTTCTTATTTGTTTTCTCCTATTTTTTACATGGAGGGGTTCCATCTTTTTCAAGCTCATTGCTCAAAGGGGAATTTTTCACATTTCTTGATTTGCCTTCTCTTTCACCACACTCCCAACTTAGGTTTTTGGCCTAAGTTGGTAATTCAAACAAACCACACTTCATGAGAGTTATGGGTGAATGGAAAAAGAGGGGTCACAATTGCTCAAGTTTCTTCCAAGAAAATGATAGGGCTCAAAGGGGTTCAAGCAATGTTCACACATCTCACAAGGTTTGCAACAAAGAGAGGTATATTGTCAAATTGTTTCACTCATCAAAATTATTGCCTAAGATCATTTCAAGAGCTTGTATCACTCAGTCAACAGGACAAATTGGGAAAATTCTATGTTTCACCACACACAATGTTCAATGTATGCTCATCACACAAGACATTGGTACCAATATCAAACGAGACTCATTCGAGCTAGTGTGCAATGTTCATCACAAGAGATTCCATTCGATAACCGGCTAGTCACAATGAGATGCAAAAAGTGCACACATTGTCTATGCAGCTTCATTTGGCCTCATCGTAGCCGCACATTCATTTGATTCAATTAAGAGCACTATTTAAGTCATCGGTATTGATCATAACCGATACTCCAATTTGCACACGAACATCCACAATCACACACAAAAGAGGTGGCACAAAATTTTCAAAATGGGTCAAAAACCATTTCCATTCAAAACAAAAAGCCACAAGCTCAAATATCCATAAGCCAGAATAAAAACACAGTTTAAAACATAAAACCCAATGTATATACACAAATATAATCATAAGCAATAAGTATATAAATACCTCACCCCATCCACATAAAAAAATAGTTGTCCTCAAATGCAACTAAAATAGCAAAAAGTCAATAAAATCAACAGAAAGGGAGGTAAAAATGATATTGTCTAGTCAGTGGCTCCATTTTTAGGGGCATCAATGCTCGGGGTAAGAGCAACATTGGCTCCACTAGAGCCTATCATAGACGTATCTGTTAGCGATGTCTGAATGACTGACTGCACTATCGTCTCCTCTAAATCAGGTAGGTCCTCATAGATGGTCGCCTCCTAAGCCTCAAGTTTCTCCTCATTCATCTCTGCCTCTTACTCAGTATAATTAATATCATCCATAGGCTCGTCTCCGGTGGTAGCCGAAGGCATATCAGAACTGTCCGGAACACTGGGAGCCTTGGTTGACTCAAAAAGAGAAGTGAAGTTTGTGGACTTCAGATAGTCCACATCCTTCGTCAAATCTAAAACCTCGGATTTCAAAACTATGAAATTGGAAGTAACCCCTAACTAGTCTCACAAATCTCTACTATCATAGTGAAATCATCAATCGATGTCCGGAGGGGTGTCAACGCAGTTGAAATAGCTCGCTCAATTATCCAAACACCCTGGCCTCTAGCTTGGTAGCCAGCACATTGGTAGAATGGGTTAGGCGCCCCATCTTAAGGAGCATAGCCTGAGTGATCCTGGTCGGCTAGAAAGCAGCAGAAGAACTTGGGGCTTGAGAAGGAGTGGTACAGGATGTACCTAAAGGCCCGGAGTAGTCAAAGATGTCTCTACAGGTATGGACTTAACCTACGGGGATGTATTTACCTCATCATCTGTGTACTCGGCCTCTATACGCCGGATATCAGTGGAGGATGTGGGTGTGACCTTAATGTCCCTTCTTTCATCACGAGGAACTCCTGCCCGCCGACATAACTCTGTGATCAGCACTGGGAAAAGAAGGGAAGTGTGGGGCCGTTTAGCCCTCATGGCCATCTCCTACTCTATAATCAGCCCCAAGCTTAGCCTCTTCCTTTTTGTGATCAACCTGAGTCAAGATGTCTTTGGGTGGTGGAGAATGGACTCATTCAGTGAAGATATGATGGAGCTTCTAATGAACCCAAACCAATACCCAACGGTGATGTTCAAGTCCTTCTTCTCATTGGGAGTTCCTGCCTCAATCCACCTCGGGGTGGTGTCAGAAATAAGGGGAGCTAGCCAGCCCTTTCGGTCATCTAGGGTATATGCTGAAGTCATGCCCTCATACTCATGCTCAAATCATATAGCTTTATCAAGTGCAACATATATATCATCGTTGTGGCATCCCAGTGTTTTCCCCAGTACTACTACAGATGCCACTGGTCTAAAGGTGTTGGCCTTCTTCTTTCCCTGGGGCAGTAAATTAGCATAGGCGTTGTACAACTCTCTGACCCATGTAGGGATGTATGGGCTTCGGGGCTTGGTGAACATGTCAAATCTGTTGAACCAGAGAGTGTCCCACACCAGAGAGTACCTGTCCACCACCCTATCTGTGGACAGTCTCTTTTCCTCTAGAATGGTCCTCAATCCTTCGGCTTTTAATCAGTTTAGTAGCCAGGGAGGAGGATCCTAAACTGGTGGTACAGGAACCACCGTCAGTGCTGGAGTTGGCATGGTATCAGTAATATGAGGGGTAGACTCCGGGATATCCTAGATGGATCTTGACGAAGTCGGGAAAGGATCTCAGCTCACCGGTTCTCTAGTGGCTGGTCATCCTCAAGGTCGGAGAATGAGGCCTGAGAATGGAAAGAATCCTCATCACTACCGGAGTTGTGCTCCGGTCTCTCCACTACGGACGCTTTTCATTTGCCCTTGCCTCCTTTCGGAGGTGCTTTCTTTCATTTCGTAGAAGGAGTAACTGCTCTCTCTTTAATTACGATGCGTCGTGCTCGTTTGCGGGGGGACATGCCACTCCCGTCCCGGTTGGTCCTAGCCATATCTGCAAAACACATTGGTAAAATTTAGAAAAATTTGAAGAAATATTTTAGAATAAAACTTGCAAAAAAGACTTGTCGAACCAATCGGTGAATCACCGAGTCACTTTGGCGGGCCAAACTAGGCTTGCCAAACCACTCGGCGAGCCGCCCTTTGATCTCTTCCATCGCCTTTAAGCCATGTCATTCAGCATCCTTGGGTTCTGTAACTTTGGGCGATCTGCCACTATTTTGCAGAACTTCTTGGCGATGCACCGACTGCTCCTTCTTGTCACAGATTTAGTTTCGTCCCTCAGGGCTAGCTCACTGAAACTTTAGGCGGTGGATCTAGCCATTTGGTGATTCACCAAACTTGCTTGCCGATCACCAGGCTCACCTTTCTTCAAGTCTTCAGTTTGTTTTGTTTCTTTTTGCATGTTAGTGTCCTTGCTTTGTTCCTCAATCCGTGTACCTGAAAATCAACGATTTTTATCAGTTTATGGCATTTATGCATTTTAGGACACTAGATTTACATAAACAAAGCCTCAAATGAGTCCAAATCTCGGACTCATCAAGTAGTCGAATAGATATGCGTACGTACGGGTATGAATAAGTCTATATGACGTAGTTCGATCGAACGATTAAGAGTATGAAAAAGGGAAACTTTTCTTAAATGCATGTAGTCCTTCATTTATAGAAATAGGGCCCTCACAACCATAAACAAGACCCTATTGATACAACTTCATAGACACCCTAGGACACTTGAACTGTGTGATCTAATATCAAGTTTGTCACATCCCGAGCCTACACCCCGGGCGTAACTGGCACTCGAGAACCATTATTTGTTCACAAGCGAACCCTTGGCCTGGCTCATTACTCAACAGAAGACTTACTCAAGCAAAATGGAATTCCAACTACATAAATAACTTTGAAACTCAATTTAAACTCAACTCCAATAATTATGTCAAAATAATTTAACAAGTATTAGTTAAATGTCTCATCGCTTCAAAATATTCCAATAACAACGGAAATAAAGATAAATTCTTCAACCTTTAAACTATCGATGAAGCCTCTACTATTACAGAAGGATTATCGGGATAAGACCCTCGACATCGTAACAATTGGAAATAAAAGTGGAACCCTCTGGAAGCAAGGAGACTCACTGATAATGCTCAACTACACCTCATCTAATTTTAAGTATAGGCGATCAATCAACTATAAACCCAAGAAAGAGTTGGGGTCGATCCCATAAGGAGTGATACGATAGAGACTTTAATTATTAAGTGACAAAAGTGTTCTAATCAATTGTAGAATTAAACATTTTCGAATCGAACAATGTAAATGGTAGGGTTTTGAGAACTAATGTCAATTGGGGGGATTAAAGTGACAATTAACAACTACGAAAACAGGGGAGTAATCAAGTGGAGAGGGATCGTTGGGGATGTGATCAATTAAATACCAACTCACTGTATGGGTGATTATTATTTACTAAAACCCATTGAATCTTAGTGGGTAGGCTAGGCTTTAGGTGTAACAACCATTTCTCAATCAACTATTACGAATCAAGCGAGTTCTCCCTCAACATGCACAACAAATATGACCTGCCCAAAACCTCAATTAATCTACTTTGTTGAACTAGATTGGTAGGACCAAATTCAGACCCACTTTCTCAAGCTGAATCCACAATAACCCAATCACTACAATTATCAATTGGTAACATTAATTCCAAAATATCTTTCTCAAGCAAGACTAGAATACTAAGCTAGATCTGTATTTGCAACTACAATTCATCAATAAAAACTCAATTACCAGTTCAACCCACTTCAAATTGAAATACCTCAGAATCTAGTAGGCTAATCTAGGGCTAAGTGAGGGCAAAAGCCAAGGAAAGGAGCTTGGGCAGCCTTCACCAAGAACTGTTCACCTCCCACGACCACCATGACGGTTTGTGGTGGGAACCATGGGTCGTGGTGAGCTAGGCAGTGAGCTCCACAAACTTCACCAAATGCAGATACTCCCCACGAGCAGCTTGACGGCAAGTGAAGGCCACTACGAGTTGTGGGAGAGGTCATGGTAATAAGTTAGGTTTTTGAGGGCATGTGATGGCAAACCAAGACACTGGTCAAGGGACCATGAACACCACTACAGGACTTGGTGCCCCTCATGGTGGTAATTCGAAAGTTTTAGTTCAAGGATTTTTGGATCTTTTTCGATTCTAATTAAAAATCAAAGCTATGTCGATTTGACTAATCCTAGAACCCTATATAAGTGACTTTAACCCCAAAACTAACCCATTCAAGTCATTATTTAAAAAACACAAAAGAAAATCAAAGTTCTTCCTCTCCAAACTATTTCTCTCTCTAGAAACTTGAAGAAGATGAAAGGATTCAAGCTAGGGTCAATGTCAAGACTCAATTCCTCCATTGAATATAAGCATTGGGCTTTGAGGTATGATAGTTTTCATCCATTGATGGAGTTCCCAAATTCCTCTACTTTCAAAGTTAGAAATCCCCAATTAAGTTAGGGTTTTCTTCAATTGTCATGGGTTGTTTTGATTGTTGATTTAAATGTTTTAATTGTGATCTCTTATGCATGAATTGATGAATTACTATGATTTTATGATGATTTCCCCCATGACCCATGTAGTCCCTATGTTTTCAAGTTATGAATCATATGATGTGTGATTTTGATTGTATAGGAAGAGTATTAGGAAATTTAGCATGTATTGCTAGATTTACATGAATTTATGATCAAATCCACGTATAACCCATGTTTTTAAGTGTTGATGATTGAAAGTGGGTTTTGAACCTTGAAAGGTGAATTATGGACTTATGCATTTTCTTATGAAATCTATCCAAATCTTTTAAGGATTCTTTGAGAGTAAAGTATCAACGATGATGATCATGATCTGTTATTAAATGGATTTTCTAATCCGTCCTTGTGCATTTCAGATCATGCCTCCTCGAAGAGCAAACATACGGAATGCTAATGAACGCAATGATAACGTAGTTCCTCCAGTCCAAAACCATGAGTTACGAATGCAGAATTTTGGAATGCCATCCAGGTCTTGGCTCAGAGTTTGGCAAATCAGAATAATCAGTAGGTCCCAGTTCTACTAACACAAATGGTGGATAAGTTGCAGCTAGGGTTCGAGACTTTGTTCGGATGAATCCGCCTAAGTTTCTAGGGTCAAAGGTTGGTAAGAACCCACAGAGCTTCATTTATGAGGTTAAGCGAATTCTTGGAGTAATGCTGGTGAATGGAACTGAGAGTGTTGAATTCGCATCCTACCAACTTATGGATGCGGCTCATAGCTGGTTCACTCAGTGAAAAGATAACAGGGTGCAGATGCAGATGCTGTGACTTAGGATTGTTTTACTAGAGTTTTCCTAAACAGTTCTTCCTAAGGTAATTTGGAGAAGCTAAGGCACAAGAGTTTATGAACTTGAAGCAGGGGTCAATGTCGGTCCAAGAGTACGGGCAGAAGTTAACCCAACTCTCTAGGTGCTTGCCGATTCAAGGGCACAAATGAGTAAGTTCTTGTTTACTGTATCTGATCTGGTGATGACTGTGTGCAGGAATGCTACACTTCTAGGGGATATGGATATCTTTAAACTAATGACTCAATCTTAGTCGGTTGAGGGATATAAGCTTAGGGAATTTGCTAAGGATAGCAAAAAGCCATAATAAGAATTTATGAATACTCTAAGCAAAAGTCGGGCGGTGGAAATTGCTCACAGTTTCAGAGGTCTATGATTTGACGTATACGGGAACTCAATCCAATACTAAGCATCTACGGTCGTTCAATAGTAAAATAACCCAACAGGTAAGTTGGGGTCGGGTCCCAAGGGAGCGGTTGGTAATCAAGAATTAAGAGAAAATCAAGAACTTGTTGGGTTATCAAGAATTAAGAGAAAAGTAAGAAATTGTTGTGATAAAGAACAATTTAGCACAGCCTTCACTTTAGTCCATTCAGTCTCTCAAGCTGAAACTGTGGGAGAGGGTTTAGGATTCACTCTCTCGAGCTGAACCCAGGACACCCCAATAACCACTGACTATCGATTCAGTAGTTGTGCTTTTAAAACCTCTCTCTCTCGAGCAAGTCAGAAACACGAAGATAAAATTAAATTTGCAACTATAACCCATTAGATTTCAACACAACTACTGAACGAAATAACCTCTAAACGGCAAATTAACTATCAATTAGAAGTATCCATTAGTAAATTCAACCCATATTCACATAATCACAGCCCAAGAATTAGGGTTTTTAGATAGACATACTAAAGAGATAGAAATCGATACCAAAAAGTGTTTCCATCAAGTGGGTACGATAGATATTGTCTTTACACACGTCAAAGATGAAGAATCTTCAATACCCACTTCCAATTGCTTAGAAATGGAAATCTTCAAATAATAAAAGCTAAGGAACAATGTCTCAAAAACTCTAAGTTCTAAAAACTAAAAATAATGTTTGATATTCTAAAATTCGATACTGATTGCATACTAAATTAAAAATTCAAACAAGTATTTATAGTTGTCAAAAAGTGTGTTGCGAAGGACCACTCAGCGCAGTTAGTCGGGATCGCCAATCCACTCGGTGATCCTCTCTTTGGTCTAGTTCATCTCCTTTCTGCATTGGCCTTCAACAAATTCAAGTTCTGTAACGTTGGGCGATGGAGTACTGCATCGCGGAATTGTTCGGCGACTCGCCAACTGCTCTTTTATCTTGACGACTCAATTTTCTCCTTCAAAGCTTGGCACACTAGAGCATTAGGTGAGACCATAGCCATTAAGCGACTCGCGTAATGGTTTAGGCGATCCTTTCACCGTCTTTTCTTCATTCTTTTCAGCTTCCTTGTTCCTTTCTGCGAAAAAATGTCCATGCTTTGTCTCTAACTCCAAATACCTGAAACTCCAACATTTTAATTAGTTACTGAGACAAAATATGCATTTGAGGACACTAAATCTATCAAAATAAAGCCCTAAAAGATTCCAAATCGTGGACTCATCTACACCCCCAACTTAAACTTTTGCTTGTCCTCAAGAAAAACTCAAGTTCAGCAGTTCAAAAAGAATGTCTCAAATAGTGCTACATAACACTCAATCATGAATGCACACAAAAACACTCAACCTACTCGTGCAAGGATAAACTGTGCACTCAAAGATTCAAGTTGTGACTCACCATTACCAAAGAATCTCAAGCTCACTATACTTACTTCAAATGCAAGTTGAAGCTCAACAAAGGTATTCAAATGTCCTTACACAAAGAATGATTCCATATTCACTCAATGGTTCAATCATTTAAAGTTCCGGAATCAAGATCAACACTCACACTCACAAAGATAAACACGCTGCATCATTTCACCCATAGGTTTGCCGTTATTTTCCAATCGACTTTTGCTTTAGCTCATTCAAGATCAAAAAGGTCTTTTCAAGGCTTGTAATGGGGCTGAGTGTAAAGGTATGATCATTTAGGCTTATAGGCTGAAATCCTCATGAAATGTGTTGTGAATAACACCTTATTTCCTTTTCTTTATCATTTTTATTCAAGCTCAAAAGTCACCTCTTATTCATCTTCCATGGACCATTGGAAAACCCTTTTTCCTTGTATTTTCACGACTTTATTCTACACTTTTACTTTCCTTTTTTTTCTTTTTCATTCTTTTCTTCTTTTTCTCTCTCTTTTCTTATATGGAGGGGTTCCATTTTTCTCAAAATATGGGCAAAAGGGACTTCCTTGTACTTTCTTGATTTACCTTCTCTTTTTACCACACCCCCAACTTAGGCTTTTGACCTAAGTTGGTTATTCAAACCAACAACAAATCATGAGGATTATAGGTAATGGGTCAAGAAAGGTCTCAATTTCATCAAGTTTCTTCCATGAAAAGGGTTAAGGATCAAGGGTGTTCAAAAAGGAGTTCACACACTCACAAGGTAGGCCACAAATGAGGTATAATGTCAAACTGATTCACACTCTTTAAAGTCCCCTAAAATCATCTCATGAAATTGCATCACTTAGTCAACCGGACCAACGGGGAAAATTCTAGGTGTCATCACTCATGGTTCACGGTAAGTTCATCACACAGGGCATTGACACCAATTTCAAACAAGACTTCACACTTTCGCTAGTGTGCAATGTTCATCACAAGAGACTCAATTCGACACTTGGCTAGTCACAACAAGATGCAAAGAGTTCACATATTGTCTATGCAACTTCAATTGGCCTCGTTGTAGCCGCACATTCATTTTTGTTCGATTATGAGCACTATTCGACTCATCGTTATTGATCAAAACCGGTACTCAAATTCGCAAGAGAACAGCCACATTCAACATATATAAGAGGTGGTAAAAACTTTCGAAAGGGTCAAACATCGTTTACAAATAAAAACAAGGAGCGACAAGCTTAAGCATCCACAAAAGTAGTGTAAAAACACAATTTTTAGGTCAAAGCCCAAATATAAACAAAACAAGGTTTATGAATGTCACACAAAGGGTGAGCCTCACCTCACCACAAATAAAAAACATTTGTCCTCAAATGCAAAAAAAAAAAATATATCCACAAGTCAAAATAAAGAGAGATAGAGTGGGAGGTAAAGAAGGGATCCTGTCTACGTAGTCGCTCCATCTGTCTGGGCATCAGAGCCCGGTTCATTAGTCTGGACTTATACATCCGTGCTCGGAGTCACCTCAAAAGGAACAACAACACCAGATTCACCAGGAGTTGCCACAGGTGTATCAGCCAAAAATTTATGCACAGCTGCATAGCGTCCCCAGGACCATGAAGGAATAGAGGGGTCTCAGGGAGTAGTCTTCCTGTTAGAAATGTTCCTCTTGCCCTTGCCTTTGTCTCCAGGTGGAGGTTCTTGCTTGTCCTTCTTGGCAGGATTTGACCTCCCTTCAATTATTTTGAAATTCCGTGCTCTTATCTTTTGGGGTGGAACGTTTCTCCCAGTAACTTTCAGTCTAGCCATGTTTGCAAATCATCGAGACTAAGTTAGAAAACATTCGAACAAAAGCATAGAAAATCAGTTGCAGGAAGACTCGCCGAATAGGTCGGCAAGTCACCAAATTGTTTTGGCAATCTAGGTCAAGCTTGCCAAATGGGTCGGCTTTAAAATTATGGCAATGGGGGCCTTTCGACGAAGCGCCAACAACTTTCGGCGAGCAAGATTTAGCTCGCTGAAAGTTAAGATGCAAAAAAGGTTCAGTGGTGCAGACAAAGGGTGATCAAGAAGGCTTTTGATGACTCGTCGAGTGTCGTCGGCGACCTCAGGATTCTCGCCAAAAGTTACAGAACCACATCAAATAAAGCATGAAAAAGAAGGTGATATGGGGACATTAGGCGAACCGCCAAATGGTTCAGCAAGCTCGACCCAGCTCACCAAATGACCCAACGTGCCTATTTTCAACCCAACTTCTCGAAATCAACCCCGCAACTCCCGAAAACAAAATTAAATCATGAAAAACACAAATTCAAACAAGACCCATAATATACAAGTACTACCCCACAACCTTTTAGTCTATTTCAATGCACCAAGCTACAGGATTTCAAACTAAAATCGGCATTTAAGCATACTAATCCTATCATAGAGGCCCAGCACACGACAACACTATAAGATCATTTGCATAAGAGTTCAAAATGTCAAGAATAAACTCAGGGATCGGAAAACTACATTTAATGTTGATTAAGTTAAGATTGAATCGCTAGGCGGCAATGTAATACAAATTTTGAGCATAAATCGATGACTAAGACACTTAGAGAATGCAAAAGAGTATATAGAGAATAACGTGCAGGTGTGAGTTTGTGAAACGTTAAAGAGAGGTAATGTGAATGAGTTTTAAAATTATAACGTTTTGGCCTTAAAAACCATCCAGTTTTCACCCGTTCGACAACATTAGTATTACTCGCCGATTCGCTCGGTGAAGCGCTGAGTAGACACTTACCTCGTTGAATTTTAAAGGACTTCCAGTTGATTTGGAGATCCAAATGGCGGACTATATTGGGGGTCGGTGACTCGCCAATAATTTCTTGGTTTTCGCTGAAAGTTACAGACTCCAACTTAAATTTGTCTTGAGTCCAATGGCGGTCTGGGTCGGGGTCGTCGATCCTTTCGGCGATGTAGCGAATGGACCTTTTTCTCACCAATTTCCCTCTATTCGAACACTTTCCACATGTTAACCTGCACAACCAACACACCATTATTCCAAACAAAGAAAGAAAAACAAATAAGAAAACTTGGGTTGCCTCCCAAGCAATGCCTTAGTTAACATCGCGGCACAACGCAAGTCCACCTTCAAACCTCATTCTTGGGGTTAGCCATAGTATCACTAGGCAAACCCCCCTGCTGTCTCCGGTTGAAATGAGATGATATATGACCCATTTGGGTCTCCAACTGCTTGATCAACACTAAATGGGAGGTGACGGTTTGGCTAAGGGTATACACATCTTCTTTCATTTCTTTTAAAATCTTGTCTGACCCTTAAACTTTGTTGATGATATGGCAGCGGTCCCATTTTGATTTGACGTATCCAAGCTCTTCATCTAATACTAAGCATCCACAGTTGTTCAATAGTAACATAACCCAACTAGTGAGTTGGGGTAGAGTCCCAAGGGAGCAGTTTGTAATAGAGAATTAAGAGAAAAGCAAGAACTTTGCTCAAGTCAATTATAGCTAAAGCCATATACGAAGAAAAACATATCAAATTAAAGGGTGACACAAGTGTCAATTATCGAAGGGGATTTTGTAGTCGAATATCAACTAGAAGCAACAAATAATATAGAAATATGAATATGGAGAAGGGAATCTTGGGACGTGATACGATTATGGGCTAAGATAAACAACTGGTACATGCTATTGATAGTAAATCGTTGTAAATTGGTAACTAAGCTAGACTGTAGTAGGGGTAAATTTTCTCTCGAACAATTTATCCCGAATCAAATTGATTTCTCTCAAACACCGATAAGCAACATTTCATCATAACCTTCACATTAGTCCATTCACTCTCTCGAGTTGAATCTGTGGGAGAGGGTTTAGGATTTAGTCTCTCAAGCTGAACCCACGACAACCTAATAACCACCGACTATCGATTCAGTAGTTTTGCTTTTAAAACCTCTCTCTCGAGATAGTAAAAAACACAAAGATAAAATTGTATTTGCAACTACAACCCATTAGATTTAAACATAACTACTGAACAAAATCACCTATAAATGGCAAATTAACTATCAATTAGCAATACCCAGCAATAAATTCAACCCATATTCACATAATCACACCCCAAGAATTGGGGTTTTTAGCTAGACATAGTAAAGAGATAGAAATTGATACCGAAAAGTGTTTCCATCAAATGGGTACGATAGATATTGTCTTTACACACGTCTAAGATGAAGAATCTTCAATACCACTTTTCAATTGTTTAGAAATGGAAATCCTCAAATCTTCAAAGCTAAGGAACAATGTCTCCAAAACTCTATGTTCTAAAAACTGAAAATAATGTTTCATATTGTAAAATTCGATACTGATAGCATACAAAACTAAAAGTTCAAACAAGAATTTATAGCTTTCAAAAAGTGTGCTGCGAAGGACCACTCGGTGCAGTTAGTCTGGATCGTCGATCCACTCAGTGATCCGCCCTTTCGTCTGGTTCATCGCCTTTCTGAACTGGCCTTCATTAAATTCAAGTTCTGTAACGTTGGGCGATGGAGTACTACATCACGGAACCGTTCGGGGACTCTCTGACTGCTCCTTTATCTCGCCAACAAGATTTTCTCTTTCAAAGCTTGGAAAACTGGAGCATTAGGTGAGACCATAGCCATACGTCCACTAGCCTAATGGTTTAGGCGATCCTCCTGTCATCCTTTCTTCATTCTTTTCAGCTGCCTTGTTCCTTTCTCCATGCTTTGTCTCTAACTTCAAATACCTGAAACTCAAAGATTTTCATCAGTTATTGAGTCAAAATATGCATTTAAGGACACTAAATCTATCAAAATAAAGCCCTAAAAGAGTCCAAATTGTGGACTCATCAGTCTACAGCCCCATCACCTTCATCAGCTAGTGCTCCATTCCCAATTTTCGACAAGATAAATAAGCTAGGGAATTCGGCTCTAATTCGCAGGGGAGTGCTTAAGGTAACAAGAGTTTCCCAACTTGTCCAAAGTGTGGTATGAACCATCCAGGTAAGTGTCTTGAAGGAAAGGAAGGGTACTTTGGGTGTGGTTAGTCTGGACATAGCTTGAAGGATTGCTCTTCTTCCAGGCAGGGGCAAGGAGGTAACAACAATAGGGCTTAGTCTACTGCTCCAGCAGCACTAGCAAGTCGCCCAACTCAGCAAGGTGCTTCGTCTTGTACATGTCGTGATCTGCACCAGAACAGGTTGTATGCTCTCCAGGCTCACCAGGATAAGGAAGATTCCCTTGATGTGGCCACTAGTACGTTCTGAGTCTTTCATTTTGATGTTTATGTGTTGTTTGATCTAGGGACTACACTGTCTTTTGTAACTCTCTATGTAGCAATAAACTTCAGTGCCATTCTTGAAACTCTTTTAGAACCCTTCTCAGTCTCTACTCTAGTTGGTTACCAGGTTAAAGCTAGACAGGTATAGAGAAATTGCCATTTCACAATCTCTCAGAAAGTCACCTCAAAAGATTTTGTAGATTTAGAAATGGTTGATTTTGATATGATTCTAGGCATCGATTGATTACATTCTTGTTGTGCCTCATTCGATTGTTGAACCAGGATCATTCGGTTTCAGTTTCCAAACGAGCCTTTCTTAGAATGGAAGGGTAGTAGCTCAATACCTATAGGTCATTTCATCTCTTACCTTTAGGCTAGAAGAATGATTTCCAAAGGGTATGTCTATCATCTTGTTCGGGTTCAGGATTCAAACTCTAAAACCCCAACTCTTGAGTCAGTCTCGGTAGTAAAGGAGTCTCAAGAAGTGTTCCCAGAAGATCTTCTCGGAGTTCCTCCATAAAGGGAAATCAACTTTCGAATAGATCTCCTACGAGATACCCAACCCATTTCGATTTCTCATTACAAAGTGGCTCTAGCCGATCTTAAGGAATTGAATGAGCAATTAAAAGACCTTCAAGATAAGGTTTCATCAGATATAGCATATCTCCAAAGGGTGCTCAAGTATTATTCATGAAAAAGAAAGATGGTTAGGATGTGCATTAACTATTGGCAGTTGAACAAAGTCACAATCAAGAATAAGTATCCCATCCCCAGGATTGATGACTTGTTCGATCAACTTTAGAATGCTAGTTGTTGATAGCAACTCAGAGTTAGAGTTAATGACATTCCAAAGACAGCTTTCAGAACTTGCTATGGCCATTATGATTTTGTAGTTATGTCTTTTGGACTAACAAATGCTCTTGCTACTTTCATGGACTTAATGAACCGGGTGTTCAAACAGTATTTGGACTTGTTCGTCATCGTCTTTACTGATGATATCTACATTTATTTTCGGAGTGAGGAGGATCATGCCACTCATCTGAGAGTTGTTCTGCAAACTCTGAAAGATCGCCAACTATTCGCTAAGTTAAGCAAATGTGAATTTTGGCTACAGTCTATCGCTTTCCTTGACCATCTGGTATCCAGCGAAGGGATCAGAATGGATTCATAGAAAATTGAGGGAGCAAAGCACTGACCCAAATCCACCTCCCCAACATATTTCAGATGTTTTTTGGGTCTCGCCGGTTATTATAAGATATTCGTAAAAGGATTTTAATCCATAGTTTCCCCATTGACCAAGTTAACTCTGAAGAAGGTCAAATTTCAGTAGATAGATGAGTGTTACAAAAGTTTCTCATAACTGAAGACTAGGTTAACTAAAGCTCGTGTCTTGACTCTACCAGATGGTTCAGACGGTTATGTGATTTATTGTGATGCATCTAAGGTTGGCCTAGGTTGTGTGTTAATGAAGCGAGGTAGGGTCATAGCTTATGCTTCTCGACAACATAAGGTCCATGAGAAGAACCACCTGACTCCTGACCTTGAGCTTTCAGTCGTGGTATTTTCCCTAAAGATTTAGAGACACTACTTGTATGGTGTTAATATTGTCATGTTCACGGATAATAAGATCCTCCGGTATGTGTTCACCAAGAATGAGTTGAATCTTTGTTAGAGGAGATGGCTTGAATTCCTCAAAGACGATGACATAAATGTGCTTTACCATCCAGGAAAGGCCAGTGTACTGGTTGATGCTCTCAGCAGGCTTTCTATGGGTAGTTAAGCACATGTTGAGGAAGAAAAGAAAGAGTTAGAAAATGATTTTCACCGGCTTTCTCGCTTAGGAGTTGGCCTTATGGACAGAGTAGGTGGTGGTGTGATAGTTCAGAATGGGTCATAATATTTATTCGCTGTGGATGTTAAGGAAAAATAGGAAAGTGATCCTATATTACTTCAGTTGAAAGGTGCAGCCTATTAGCAGAAAGTTGAGGTTTTCTCCCAAGGTGGAGATGGTGTACTTCTTTACCAAAATCGTTTATGTGTTCCTAATATGGGTGAGTTAGGGAAAAATAAATCCTTACAGAAGCTCATAACTCTAGGCATTCCATTCATCTAGGTGCTACTAAGATGTACTGTGATCTACATAAAGTCTTTCGGTGGAACAACATAAAGAGGGACATAGCATATTTTGTGGCTAAGTGTCCTAACTGATAACAAGTTAAGGTAGAACATCAGAAGCCAGGGGGTATGACTCTGGAGATTAACATTTCTACATGGAAGTGGGAAGTGAAAAACATAGAGTTCATTACGGGTTTACCTCGTACTCGCAGACCACTTGACTCCATCTGGGTGATAGTAGACAGTCACTAAGTCCACTCACTTCTTGGGTATCAAGACTACAGATTCATTCAGCAGAGGACTAAGTCAAACTCTACATCAATAAGGTAGTCAGGTTGCATGGGTTCCTTTGTCTATCATCTCAGATAGAGTTCCTCAGTTTAGCTCTAAATTCTTGATATCATTTTAGAAAGGTCTTGGTACTCATGTAAATTTTAATAAAGTATTTCATCCACAGACGGATGATCAGGCAGAGCGTACCATTCACACCTTAGTGGACATGTTGATAGCTTGCGTGATCGATTTCAAGGGTAGTTGGGATGATCGCCTACCTTTCATAGAGTTCACCTATAATAATAGTATCCATTCCAGTATTTAGATGGTCCCATATGAGACACTATATGTGTGTACATGTAGATCCTCGATTGGTTGGTTTGAAGTAGGTGAAGCAGCCTTGATTGAGCTAGATTCGGTTCAAGAGGCTATGGAAAAAGTTCAACTCATCAAAGATAGACTAAAGATAGTACAAAGTCGTCTGAAGTCTTATGCAGATATAAGGAGAAGGGCCTTAGAATTCGAAATTGATGATTGGATTTTCCTAAAGGTGTCACCTATGAAGGGGGTGATGAGATTTGGCAAGAAAGGGAAGCTTTATTCTAGATATGTAGATTGTTACAGAATCCTGAAAAGGGTTGGTAATATAGCTTATTAGTTAGAGTTGCCAACAGAACTAGTAGCAGATTATCTAGTCTTTCACATTTCCTTGTTGAAAAAGTGTATGGGTGTTCCGATATCGATAGTACCATTAGATAGTGTGGTTGTGAAGGATAGTCTTACTTATGAAGAAGTGTCAGTTGAAATTCTCGACCGTCACATTCATAAGTTGAGAAGTAAGGAAGTCTCTTCAGTAAAGGTTTTGGGGAGGAGTTAGTTAGTAGAGGGAGCTACTTGGGAACCAGAAGCAGCCATGATGGCCAAATACCCTCATCTCTTACCTTCTGATTTCGTTTCAGCTTGAGGTAATAGTTCCTCCCTAATCTCTCAATATACTCTTCTGCAAATCAGTCTCAGTATCTTGTCCCCTTAGTTATCCTTGCATTTCAGCCTCTTTGCATGTTCATGGAACTCAAATCAATAGGATATCAATTTGTAGTACTTAGTGGTAGGGATTGCACCTCCTTCCCTCCATACTCAGCTTTTTTAGACTTCATTCTAAGATGAATGTTCCCAAGGAGAGGATAATGTAACACCTCCGATCTCAAAATGAAGAAAATCCTAGTTTTCAGAAAAAGTTGGTGCCAGTACCAATGCAAGCACCCACGTACCGTAGGTAGAACCACGGACCGAAGGTGAGGTTTCGTCGTTAAGGTCCAAATTTTTATTGTCTCTGATCCTACCCACAATCGACTAGTATTTTCCATGGTTGGACCTACGGACTGTAGGTCTGACCGTATGTTAGGGTTAGCAGCCAATTGGAGAAAAATGGATGTTGGGTCAACTTCAAACGACCATATCTTTTAGCACAAAATCAATTAGGTGGCCCATGACATATCAAGTTAAAGATAATTGAATCCTCTTTACAACACCATCGAGTTTGCTAAAATCCAAGATCAAGGTAAAAAGTTATGCTTGTTTTAGTGAAGCCTTGTCCGGTAGAGCATGAATGACGACTCCTAACGATGGTTGGTGGGTCAAACTACAGTTTGTCAACCCTGTAGTAGATGGAACTTGTCATTTTTATGTCAGGGTCATTTTTTTCCTCTCCCTATGTGTTAGGCATTTAAACTATGTCGTTTCATACCTAAACTACGTCGTTTTACTCAAACTAAGCCTAATAACCTACTCAGACATACCCAGAACCCTTTATTCTCCAAAAATCATCCAAATTAGAGCAAAAAAGATGAGGAAAGTCGACTAGCTCTTGTAAAAAATATGCAGAAGATTTTCTTCAAGTTCCAGCCTCAAAATCAAATAGTTTCTTCTTATATTTCGTCACCAGGTAAGTGTGATTTCACTAGGGGTTCCTTTCATCCACTAGGTCCCTAGAATTCAGTCAGTTCCTTGATTCTCCATATCTTGTTTTGACCTAGGGTTTCTAAAACCTTAGATATTTACTGTGATTTAGCTGTTGTAGTATCCTAAATTGAAATAGGTTGTTTCTTGGAAAGTTTGCTTAATTGCTCTTATGAAACTCAGAACCCTAGTTTGTATAAATTCGCTTAGTTCACGAATTATACTTGCTAGGTTAGCTAAATAGATAATGATGCTCTAGATTTCGAATGTTGCATTATTAGTACGTAAATGTTCCATTCTCAAATAGCATGTAACTAGACTTAGCACTAAGTGGACTAGGGTTCAACATACCCTCATAGTCCTAAAACTACGTGCCCAATAGGAGTGTAAGTCCCCTCTGTTTGGCATCAGATTTAGTGATCACAGAATTCATGCCTTTATACCCCTGGCAAGGTATATTGGGTCCTCTCGATGGGGCGTATACATCGGACTCCACATTTAGCTCACGTGGTTTTATATTGGTTAATAGTAGCTCACACAGTCTAACTCTTAGTGCATTTGACCAGGTTCTCAGTATATACTTCAGTTTTTAGTTTAGCATGTCATATTCATGATTAGTACTTGGTCGTTGCATTCAACTTAGCTTTTTCAGTATGTTTCAATATTTACATTTTTGCTCAGTTTATATCATTGCTTAGCTATGCTTTATTCAACTTATATATATTTTTTCAACTTAGTATCTATACCCTGCATGCTCAATATATTCTAAGTACAAACACATACTCTGCGCTATATCATTTCATGATGTAGGTTCAGGTACTCAGCATCCAGATCGCGCTTAGATCGACTCTCAGTCGCATTCAGCAGCTTTAGTGTTGAGTCTTAATACTTCGAGGACAATAGACATTCTTTTCATTTTATTATTTATATTCAGTTTTATGGTTTTGTTAGATTTAGCTGGGGGCATGTCCCAGAAACTCGACATCAGTTACAGGCTCTTCAGACATAGTAGTAGAATCAGCTTGAGTTATTAAGATTATCTTTCAGTGGTTATTAAACTCTTAGTATGTTTTATACATTCAGATTAGTTGGGGGTTTCCCCACTTACAGTTATCCATTGTTTAAGTTGTCGCATAGTACATGTCTTATTCAGTTATTCTCAATATGCTTAATATATGCCAGATATAGGGTTAGCGTCGTGATCCTAGGTCCCGTGTTATGTAAAGGGGGGTAGCTCAGATCCCAAAATGAGGGGCAAAGACTTCATCCCATTAATCTCAATCTTACTCCACAAAGTTATGGATATCAGTCTCATAATATGAACCTATTTATACAAACACTCATGTCTCATAGTTCGCTTAGTCTCTCAAATTAATTATTTACTCTCAATGGCTCGCAACATAATGTTATTTTATTCATATTCTTATACCAGATTTCTTGATAGAATCGTGTTTATCTTTCGCTCTAAGCTTTTCCACTTATCCCTTTTTCAGTTGTGTTAGTGATTATGATGATGAGTAGTACTCCTAAAGAGAGCAGGATGGAATGTGTCCTTAAACTTGAAAGATATCAGTTTATTGCTTAAGGCATAGTATTCCTATTCTTACTTCATGCCAAATACTCTTGTTTCATGTCCTGGCTTGTAATCTTGAAATCTTAGGTGAGTTACGTGTCAAACGTGCTCACGTCCAATTCGAAACTCTTAGTATGAATCAATTCTACCAATATTAGTAGGCAAATTAAGAAGTCAAAAAGATAGTAAGTTTAACCGTCATTCGAGGATGAATGATCTCAAGGGGAGATATTTTAACACCCCAATTTTTTTTAAGTTTAGACTCAAATCAGTCTTCCTTTGTGAATAAGATCGTACTGAGTGATTCTTAATTTTTCATAGTTGTTAAGGTATATTCTTTAGTGTGGAAATTATTTTGGATATGATTTAAGGTCACTAGAATCCCCTGGCACAAAGTTGAGTTGAAACCTTTCTTATCGATTAAACTTGGATATAAGATTCTACTTGGGTCAACTTCAAACAACCATATCCCTTAGAATATAAAGAGTCATGTGGCTCATAACCTATCAAATTAAAGGTATTTGAATCTTCTTTCCAACATCACAAATTTCGCAACAATCTGAGTTTCGAGTAAAATGTTATGATCATTTTAGTAACCTAATACAGTGTAGTGATGAATTAGCCGATGGGAAAAAATTGGTCATTTTTATCTTTTTAGCTCTAAGAAACCCTAAAAGAATTTCTTGATTAAAAAAGGCCTAAGCCAATTAGATTTTCATCTCTTAATCCCCCGTGCTCTTCTATCTCAAATCCTAACCCAAAACCCTAAGGAATAATTAAAATAGAAGACTTCCATTCAAGATTTTTAATCTTTTCCAAGATTCTTCTTCAAATAGTTTCATGAAACTAATTCAAGAATCTCAAGAAAGGTTTTCTTGATTGTTCTTCTTCAAGCTAGAGTTTCAAGTCTTCCAATCAAGTTCTTCTTCACATTTTCTCAAGAACATTCTTTTTCCAGGTATGTATGGCTACCATAGTGTTGTACTAGTTCGTCATCAAGCCCTAAATCTACTTTCATATCAGTAAAAGAGTAATATAGGATTCGATCCTTAGATTTGAGTATTCTTCAGATGATTTGATTTTGAGTTCTTGTGTAACATCCCAACAAATTCTAAGTTAATACTCAAGTCATTCTTCATTTGTGAATAAGGTTGTACCGATTGATTCTAAAGTTTTTTTCTGGTGTTAAGATCACTAGATGTAACACCTAGGATTTTAAAAAGAACTAAAGAGAAATTCATTCAAGTCACCCGTCAGTGTTTAGTTTTTGGTCAACTTCAATTGACCGTATATTTTAGAACATAAAGAATTAGATGGCCCATGACCTATCAAATTGAAAGTCTTCGAGTCCTCTTTCCAACGCCACAAAATTTGCATCAATCCGAGTTCTGAGTAAAATGTTATGAATGATTTACTAGAGACACTCTAACCTGGCAGCAGCTCCATGATGGCTCCACGTTACGGAGTGAATACGAACCTCACTGTCCGCTGGAAAAATATCCCAATCTCTAGCTCATTTTATTTATGTTTTAAGGGTATTTTAGTCGTAAAAAACATGAAGAAGTCATCTACCCTACACATGTAGAAAATCGTTTTTCATAATCAAACCCTCTCATTCACTCCTAAATGTCTACGCTCAAGAAATTCAAGAAACTCTAAGGCTATGGTTCATCTTCCAAGATTTTCCTTCAAGTTCCTTCAAGAACATTGTTCTTCCAAGAATGTAAGCTTTCATAGTGTTGGGTTTGTTCGCCCTCACACAAATAATGTAAATTTTTACCCATGAATTCATTCTTGAAGCTGATTTATTGAGTTCTTGAAAAGTTCTTGAGTTGTAGCTAACAATGGAGGTCTTTAGGTTTTTCGGCGTGAGTTTTGCGAATGAGTTGAGTCTCTTGACAGATTTTTATGTTGGTTCAGTGAAAATGTTCTGGGTTTATGAAATTTCGTGAAATTGGACAATGGAATGACATTGGGTGTAAACTGAATTAAGTTTGGTAGAGGAAGAAAAGAATGGCCAAATAATTGAGCACAGGGCCGCATTGCGGAGACGTTTTGAATTTCAACCTTCAGATGATCACCCCCTCTCCACGTTGCGGAGATGATACGGAGTCCTTTGTCTCAAAAATCTTTTCTTGACCAAAAAATAAATTCCATCTCTATGTCGCGCCAGTGCCTTTTTAAATCGTACCGTTGCTCTATTCCTATTAACTATCTAAGCCTTCATTAATCATTCATAGATCCTATATCGTAATCATAGCTCTTATATTCACATTTTCAAATCAAGTTAAAGTTAAGAGGAAAGTTCAAGAAAGTCCTTTTAAGTCATTTTGAGAAATGTTTTGCAACTATCTATAACCTAATTTAAGACTTGAGTAAATGAGTATGAGAATGAGAAGAGTTGTGTTCATGAGTCTATATTGTTATTTAGATACTTGAGTTAACTCGTTCATGTCCATAATTCTTCATGAACCCTATGAATTGAGTATTCTTGAGATGAGAAGTATCGTTGTGTTCTGATTTTTTGAGTTCTTTGTATCGAGCTTCTATATTTTTATTGAGATCCTTGAGTAGATTCGTTCATGTCTATATTTTTAGCATGAACCCTAGTTTGAGTTATAAGTCTTAAGAGTCTCTGAAATCGAATCATTACATTTTAAACTGAGTTTTTGAGGAAAAGTTTACAGAGACAGTTTTGAGTAAATTTTAAGGGAACTAAGTATTCCCAAATGTATAATGTGTACATTGAGAGAAGAGAAACTTTTATTTCTACAAATAGTTTATGAGCTCAAAGATATTTCAGAGAAGTTACCTCTTTTAAGAGGAGAGTTTGAGAAATTATCTCAAACAAGAGGAAGAGTATGTTTAAAAACATTGATGTTCTCTAATGAAGCACATTATCATAATGAGAAAATTAATTTTATTGACAATAATTATAACTATAATATTTATTTATACAAGTAAAAATAACAGATAATCTTAATATCCAAACAAATATATATCGATGTAGAAAATACAAAATAATTTATTTAATTAAGGTCAAAATTTTAAAGATTGTATTTAAGAAGATTTTAAATTATTTAAAACTATAATTTATGTAATACTCTATCAATGTCAGTCAAAACGTGTTTATTTATATAGACAATAGAAATTACCCCCCCCCCCCTATATAACTTGACCATCATTCTAAAAATAATTATTTTAATTTGCTTGTCCAAGTTTTGAAATCAATTGAATATTTAAATATTTTTTAATTTTTATCCCTAGTATAAATAACTGCATAATATAGTAATAGTCATATTTAAAGTTTTAAAGAATTATTAATAATGCTGGTTTTGTAAAATACACCTCTTATTAAATTCTTTTAAGGAATGCCATATCGAGAAGGACCAAGTAATATGAAACGCATGGAGTAAGAGAGTGAAGAAAACAAAAAAAATATACATTCACATACATTTAATGAATATTATATTGAAATAATATTTAATTTGATAAATTCATAAAGATATTATTCTACTTATAATGTTAATGAACTTAAAGAAAAAGTTATAATTACTTAGATAAAAAAAACAAATTATATATAATATAAAAAAGTATTACATATATTTAATATAATAAGGGTAAAATGGACAATGCATAAGATAAATGAGGGGGTTTTATTTTAGAAATCAAAAATTTCCTCAAAAACAACTTCCAAAATTTATGGATCTTCCTAAGGGCATGCATTGTTTCAGTAGTATACTTGAAATGAGCTCCGATATACAAACCCCTAGCTTTGCAAGATTTGGCTGGATTCTCTGGTTTATTCAAATATTTCACCTTGGCTACCGATGATGATGAGAGAAGATGTCTGCTTCGGTGCTAGGGTTTTCGGGAGAGTTTGATGATTTTTCTAAGTTGAGGGAGAGTTTTATTTTTAAAGCTAAGTTGGGAGGAAATTATTTTTTTACCCATTATCTGATTTATAACTTTGTGAAAAAAGTTTCTCCAGAAAGTTTCATATTTCCCTCAGGAATTTGGAGCTGTCAGAAAGATGAAACAATGGCAGACGAGGACTATGATATGGACGATCGAAAGGTAATTTGTACTACCATTTATTTTTCATATTATAGTATTGATTTTTTTAGCTCGTTTGTTGTCCGTTTATCAGGGTTTACATTTTTGTTATGATTCTACTAATTAAACTCAGAAATTGAACTTATCAAATGGAGCTCAACAATTTTTTGGGAATTTTTTCGGGTTTATAATAAGCAAAAATTGAATTCTATTACAAAAAAAGAAAACTATTAATACGGAATGGAAATACATGGAATAACGAATCTCCATAGATGCGATGAACTCATAACCTTTAACGAAAGAAGAACAGGAGCTGAGAGAAGATTGAGGAAGGTGATAAAACTACCCAATAGATCATGTCATTCTTGCCCATTCTAGAATTTAGTTATAGGATGTTCATGTGCAATCACAACCCTTCAATTTTATTAACTCAAATAAAATCACATGTGTTCATTTATTATATTTCTATTTGTCATTTCTTTGTTCTTTAACTTAAATCATTTATTCAGGTCATTACAAAAATATCATTATGAAAAAAATCATCTTTTTGGGTCGAAAGACTCAGGATTCTTGTAAGAGAATTTTTTTATCAAAAAAGATTGATATCCCTTTATTGATTTCAACAAAAAGAATAAAGTTGAGGCTGGAGGTTAATAGAATTTTGTCTACCTATCTGTGTGAAATAATTAAAGAATGTAACTATAGAGTTCAGGGTGAATCAAAGGGGATTATTGATGCCTTTAGCTGTTTCATTCTGATCGAAGCAATTTTTCATATGTTAAATTTGGATTAGTCCTGTGTGACAAATATTTATAAACTTTCAAACCTCGTAGAATCATATTTTACGGTACATCATGGGTGTTTGGTAGGTGTAGTTTTGAATTCGAAGCAAGAGAAATTTATTAAAACACCTGTAAGTTAATGTTGAGAGGTGCTTTGTAGTGATCATATTAAAGAGGATGCAATTGCTGAATTTTTGTTTGCTATATACCTTTTTTCGTCAGTTTTTGTGTCTTTTAGCAAAATTGAAGTGTTGTTGTATTGTTTAAATGTTCCTACATTGATGAACTAGCTGCATAGTGATAACATTCACTAGTGGAGTTAGGGATGGAGAGGTAGCAGTGTGGGTGGTTTGGGCTGATTTTTTTTTTTTTGATGTTGTAGGAGTTTTTCTCCACTTCTTGAAATATGATTAGCTAATGACATAATGAAATATGCTAAACTTCAAGAAGTTAAGTAACGTCTTGATTGTGAGCTCAGTTATTAGAGAGGGAGGTGGTTAAGTGTCAGATGAATTCATATGGTGCAATTAGCTTAAGTAGTTAAAATTGAAGGTTACTCGCTAGAGTTACTCAAACAAACTATTGTCTGAAGTGCATTTGCTTGACTACTTATATGGTATAGAAGAACTATTTAATCAATTGACTTAGTCAGTTATGAAATTACAAATTAGTTGTGAAGAACTATTGTGATGTAGATTAATGCTTATGTGCTTCTTGAAGTGATTATTTCTAGTATTGGCTTTAAGATCTTTGTGTTTTATATAGACTATTACTTCTTGTTACTCTATTAAAATATTAATCTGCTATTGATCATCCAAAGAAACCACGAGAGATTATGGTCTCAATTGTTATTATTTTTTCTTCATTATTCATATCTTTATTTGTTACTCAAAACCTCCAAAACTGTTGTTGTGCATGTATTTGATCCTTAAAGAATGATTAACTTTGCTAGGAATTATACACACTAGATGGTATTTTTGAAGCGTTTAAGTTTAAATTATTTTTTGTAGTTACAAATCTTGACTTTTTTTTTAATCTCTTCTCCTTTCATAATTTAGATAACTATAATGCAAATGCCTTCTAAAAGGCAAGATCAATCAATTGTTTAAATCCTCAACGATTCCAAAGATGATTCTTCTTATAGAAAACAGAAAAAAATATGCTTAAGCTTATATACTCATATGCCTTTGAAAATACATATAACATTCACAATCAAACTGTATATAGTGTATCACATAAATTGAAATGATCAAAAAACAGCAGTGGATATCATATATAGTTTTGAGAGAAAAATAGAGTGATGAATATAAAGTAGGGGGACAAGTTTTTCATCAAATACATGGCTACACATAGTCTTAACACCAAAATTTGAATAGATTCATAAACCCAGTCTCACCACCAGCATAACCTAGTTGTAGCTCCAACTTTCTTCCACTGTGCTCCGCCATAAAATCGTCTCGTCTTCTCTAAATTTTTTTTTTTGAGAATCACACATTTTTTGAAGAATAAGGCTTCCATACCAATCTTAAAATGTGCGTCATCAGAGGACGAAGATTTTTCGGAGCAAGGGATATGAAGCATAATGTTGTTGGTTTATTGGTTCATTGGAAATCAGACGCCAAGGACTTTAGGATTAATTTTTAAGATTTTTTTGTAAAACCTAATGTGTGGTTATTTTTGGTAATTTTTTGAATCTATTATTATTAACGATAATTAGAATATTAAAGTTAGCTAAGACACTTATTTTTTCCCCATATATATATGAATTATAGATCAAAATAAGGAGAATTGTTGTTTGTCAATCATCGTTATTCTTTGTTTTTATCGAACTATAGCTAGATCTAACATATATTCATACAAATTGTGAACAAAGGCATAAACCATGGATACATACTCTTAGCCGTCAAATCAAAATCTAAAGTTGAATTTAGATAAAATCAATTTTTACCACATAGAGAAGGAGACAAACATTTCTAAATCTGTGTATATTTTGTGTACCCTTTGTGTTAGATGTGAACACTTGCAATGAATTGTTTTATTTAAATGAAAGTGTTTATACATATTTATACACAACAACGATTGCAACATACCCAGTTTAATTCCACAAGAAGGTTTTCAAAAGTATAAAGATGTATGCGGATTTTACTGCTACTTTCTGGGATATGGGTAGACCCTTGTCTCATAAGTGAAGTTCACGAAAAGGAAAAAAGAATATATATAGGAAAAAATCAAGCATTTGGTAATCTTGTTACTAATCTTCTAAAATTGATTAGAAATGGTCAATAAATTTAGAATCAGGACACTTCATAAATTGAACTATCAATACATAGATGAAACAAGGGTAAAAAAAGTGGGGAAACAAAACAAGATTTTAATTTAATCAAACTTATCATCATCCAATTAGAGTCCTTCAATGTAAGAGAATAAAAAGCAAAACTGGATTGAATAAAATGAAGAAGAAAATATGTACCATTTCAATCGAGTTTATATGTGTTCTCTTGGTTGTTGATATATTCTATTAAAATCTTTAATTGAGTGAAGTAGCAAAACAATATCGCATGTAACTTATATTTTTTCAAATGTCTCCTCTTGATCACTTAGATATTTTTCTGAAAGCTTGAAGTTAAAATGAAGAAGTAAATCAGTCAAATGTCTCCTATTTTATATGTTCACTCTTGGTTGCTGAGTTGTTTTTTGAAAACTAATTGGAAAATTTATTTAAAATATCCCTAATTTATGCCCTCTAACTTTGGGTGCACATAAGCAGATGCTTAAATATATACAAAATTTAACAAATAGACATATTCATCCTACATGGCGTCCGACATGACAATTTTGTGTCCTATGTGGCGTCCTATGTGTATTATGTCACGTAGGACACGTATGTCTACTTGTTCAATTTTAAAAGATTAAGAAACAACTCAGCAACCAAGAATGCACATATAAAACGTGAGACACTTGAGTGATTTACTTCTTCATTTGAACTTCAATCTTTTAGAAAAATATAGAATCAATCAAAAGGAGACATTTGAACCAATATAGGTGATATGTGATGTTATTTTTCTACTTCACTCAATTCGAGTGTTTAATCGAATAGATCAACAACCAAGAGGATACTTATAAACGTGATTGAAATGATACTGATTTTCTCACGCCCCAAGCTACCCTCAAGGCGCGGACAAGGGACCTAGGACCACAACTGATCCCAAGCTTACCCTGCTGGCATGATCATGAGCATACTAAATATAATCTGAATAATAGAAACTGTGCGGAAGCTATAATCATAAATAAAATGAAAATATGGGGAATACCCATATACTATAACTGAGATAAATGATAACTGATGAGTTTAATACAAAGAAGATATTAACTCATTACTAAGTTGAATCTAACTATGTCTGAAATAAGCCTCTAAACTGACTAGAAATGTTGGGACATTCCCTCACTAGGTCTAGTGAAACTGAAACTAAAGACTAAAAGCAATAAAGATAAACATGTCACTAGTCCTCGAAGAATGAGGACTCACAACTGATGTTGCTAAATTGAAGATCGAAAATCGATCTAAGCGTGATCTGGATGCTGAGGACCTGAACCTACGTCACGAGAAGATGTAGCACACGTATGCATCAGTACATTGAAAGGTACTGAGCATGCATGATAGAGTAAAGATGAAATAACATATAACTGAACAAAGCAATAAAGAAATGAAATAATCTGAACATGATATAGTTACTGAAAATACTGAATACTGAGCTAACTGATGCAATGGCCAAATTTATAACATGCTAAGATTGAATACTGACTGTACTGAAATATGGTCAATGCAATGGAGTCTGACTGAACTGTGGGAGCTACTAATAACCAACATAAAACCACATGAGCTAAATGTGGAGTCCTATGTATACACCCCATCGAGAGGAACCAATATACCCTGCAAGAGGTATAGAGGCATGCTGGCGTGATCACTAAAATGATGTTGCCCATAGAGGGACTTACACCTACCTAGCTCGTAGTTCTGGAACTATATGGGTACGCTGAATCCTAGTCCAACTCGGTATTATGCTACTCCCAATGAATTAACTGGTTATGACTGAATTTCTATAAATACTGGATAGCTCAAGACTGAACATACAAACTGAGAATGCAACAATTAATCTGATAATGATGCATTAATAACTGAATTCCCACATACCTGGTGGGATTTCACTAGTGGGTTCCTAGTGCCCGTGAATGCCACCTACAACACCAGAAATCTGCAATCTGATCTATTTTCGGATAGGCTGTGTTACAAATTTCCTTATTCATTTTATTCAATGCAATTTTATTTTTTATTCTCTTACGATGAAGGGCTTTGATTGGATGATGGTGAGTTTGGTTCAATAAAAATCTTGTTTTATTTCCTCAGTTTTTGCTCTTTTTTCATATATTTATATATTGATATTTCAGTTTAGAAGGTGTCCAAGTTCTTAATTTATAGACCAATTCTAATCATATTTAGAAGATTAGTAACAAGATTAATACATGCTTGATTTTTTCCCTAGATATTTTCTTCTTTTCCTTTTTGCAACCCTGTTTCAAAAAGTTCTCTTTTCAATCGTGGGTCTACCAAAAATAACGTCTCTATCCCAGAAAATAGGAGTAAAATTCGCATACATCTTTGTGTTTTTCAAACCCTACTTAGAAGATTACACTGAGTATGTTGCTATTGTTGTTGTGTATTAATATATATAAACACTCTCATTCAAATATAATAATTACAAGTTCTTACATCTAACACCTAGGGTAAAAAAGCATATACGGATTAACAATTGTTTGTCTCCTCTATGTGGTCAAAAATAATTTTTTTCTAAATTCAATTTTAGATTTTGATTTGACGGCTAAAATAATATATCCATGTTTTATGTTGTTCTCAATCTTGTATGAATATATGTTAGATCTAACTAGAGCTTATAGATATATTTATATATATAACAATGATTGCCAAACAAACAACCCATTTTTTGATTTGTAATTTATATATATATATATATGAAGAGAAAAAAATACTCGACTTACTCGACTTATCTAAGTTTAACCTTATAATTATCTTTTATAATGATAGTTTAAAAAAATAACCACACATTGGGTTTTATAGCAAATTCCTAAAAATTAAACATGCAATTGTTAATTAAAACTACATAAGATGTTAAAACTAAATAGAAATCCAATCTTAAATTGAATTGAGAAACATGCACTTTTTTCTGTGGAAGAGTGGTTGAAGAACTCATGGAAAATGGATTAATTAAATGATGAAATAATTTATCTTTCTTTTTTATGTCTCTTCTTGACTGCTGAACTACTCGTTTGAACAGTAACATAGTCAAGAGTCTAGTAAAGAATTAAAAATATTAGTTGAAGACAAATTTACAACATGTCGAGGAGACCAAAAATAATAATATATATCTATATTAAAAGTTAAGTGTTGCAACTACAAACGAGTTAAATTAAACTTTTATGTAAGAAAAGTCTTTTGACGCTGTTAGTATATATATGTAATATTTACTTTATAACTGATGAGTCCACAGTTTGGACTCATTTAGGACTTTATTTTGATAGAATTAGTGTCCTCAAATGCATATTTTGTCTCACTTACTGATGTAAATCCTTAAGTTTCAGGTATTTGAATTGAGAGATAAAGCATGGACGATATCAAGCAAAAAAAGAACAAGGCGGCTAAAAGAACAAAGAAATGAAGCCGTAAGGATCGCCTAATGCATTAGGCGAGACGCCGAATGGCTTTGATCGTGCCTAATGTTCTAGTATGCTGGGCCCTGAAGGAAAAAATCAAGTTGGCGATGAAATGGAGCAGTTGGCGCATCGCCGAACAGTTCCGTGAAGCAGCACCATATCGCCCAATGATTCAAAATGCGAAGATACTGAAGGAGAAAGCTGAAAGGCGATGAACTAGACCAAAGGGCAGATCACCGAGTGTATCGGCTATCCCAACTAACTAGGCCGAGTGGTCCTTCGCTACACAAATTTTCGAAAGCTATAAATACCCATTTAAATCTGTAGCTTAGTATCGTTTTTACAATCCAAATTATTATTGACTTTTTTGACTTAGAATATTTCGGTTTGAGTTCTTAGCGATTTTGGGAGACATTGTTCTTGAGCTTTGAAGATTTGAAGGTTTTCATCTCCAAGAAATTGGAAGTGGGTCTTGAAGAATCTTCATCCTTGATGTGTTTAAAGACACTAGTTTTGATGCACGTGCGTTGCACGTGAATATTAATTCATGTATTACATTTAAAATAATATGAATATTATTAAATTGAAAAATTAAGCAAGCAATTATAAAATGTATGATAAAGTATAAGTTCCTATGAATAGTGCATGTAAGCTTTTTATGATTGGTACTGAAAGTTAGTAACTTTTAAAATCTTTTAGTTACACCCTCCTCTTAAATATACTTTCTCCTCCCTCCCCAAAAGTGCATTACTTAGTTATTATTGTATTGTTGGAGTTCTTACTTTTAATATAATATAAATAAATATTGATGTAAAATATAAAAGATATACTAAATTGGATATGTTTAGTTGGAGTATTATATTAATTAACATTTATGTTAGGGAGTATCAAATTTCAGTAAACTTTGAGATTGTCAACGTCTGAAAATCGAACACGAGTTTTTAAGAATAGAAGAATAGAAGACATAAAATAAATCGTAGTTGTAAAATGTGAAGAAACCCCTTCATATATAGTTAACAAAGGGTAGTATGAGAATGTGCATATTGTTTCTTATCATAAAAGTCACAATCATTTGGAAAGGTCACAACTCATCGAAAAAGTTAAAACTCTTGGGAAAAATCGTAACCATTCAATGTGAAATGGTTTCTTCTTTTAATTAAATATAATATAACATAAATAAATAAGTAAATATATAAAATATAGAAGATATACTAAATTGGATGTTCTAAGAAAAAGAACAACAATGAAAAACTTCAAAAAATTATAGTTTAAAAATTTGAGGAAACCTCTCTTTTTATAGTCAACTAAGGGCAGTGCATAAAAAATTCTTATTGTTATCAAAAAAGTGTCACAACCCTTTAGAAAAGTCACAACCCTTCAAAAAAGTCACGACTTATCGGAAAAGTCATAACTGTTTGGAAATGTTACAACACTTCGGAAAAGTCACAACTTTTCAGAAAAGTTGCAACCCTATAGAAAAGTCACAACCCTTCGAAAAGGTCACAACTCATTGAAAAAGTTATAACTCTTTGGAAATGTCACAACCCTTCAATGTGAAAAGGTGCATGTTTTTAATATAATATAATATAAATAAATAAAATACAATATTAAATATATAAGATATACTATATTTGGTGTTTTAAGTTGGTGGTATTATAATAATTTATCATTTAAGTTATGTAGTTCATTCTTTTAAGTTTGTATCGAAGCAAAAAAAAGGTAGATATAGATTTGTCTAATTTTAATTTGATATGAAATTTTAAAAAATAAAAAGGCTTTTAATTTAAGGATATATAATATATAAAAATATCTTTTAACTTTGTGGTCTTAAAGATGCGCCCCAACCACCAAGAAAAAATAACATTCATATTAAACTAAATAAAACTAAAAGTAGACCAAATAAATTGGAAATAGTGGAGTACTTATTAAATCTAGTTTGGACTCTTAAAACAAGTTTTTGATCAAATCTTTTTTCTCCAACAGTTTGACACTTTTCATAGCTTGAACACCAAGTTGTAGTTTATGCACCAGAAAATCATTGAACTTCTTATCAAGTAGAAGTTGTTGCTAAAATATATTTATGGCAATGAAAATGAGTACATATTTGAATTCTTCACACAAGTTTTTGATCAAATTATTTTTCTCCAATAGTTTGAGACTTTTCACAACTTGAACACCAAAATTGTAGTTTGTGCAACAGAAAATCATTGAACTTCTTGTCAAGTAGAAGTTGTTCAAAAATATATTTATGGATATGAAAATGAGTACATATTAGTTATCTATAAAGACTTCTAGTTTGAAGTTGAGTTATTCCATTCTCCTTGTTGCATCAATTTTTGTTGATCTATCTAATTTAGCCATAGAAAATATTGTAATTGCATAATTGAACTACCTTAACAATCTTCCTTGTGTTAAGAAGAAGAATAGAAAACTTACAAAATTCAAAAAGTGTGAGAAAACCCCCATATTTATAGACAACAAAGGATAGTATGAAAAGGTGCTTATCGTGCCTTATCAGATAAGTCACAGTCCTTTAGAAAATTTACAACTTTTCAGAAATGTCATAACTCATCAAAAAAGTCACAACTCTACAAAAAAGTTGCAACCCTTCGGAAAAGTCACTACCATCAATGTTAAAAGGTGTCATCTTTAAATATGATATAGAATAAATAAATAAATATAATATAAAATATAACATATTTACTAAAATGGGTGTTTTAAGTTGGGGGTATAATAGTAATTTAATATTCAAGTTAGGAGTTCATGCTTTTAAAGTAGTATAGATTATTTATCGTACCCATTTGATGGAAATACTTTTTGGTATCTATTTCTATCTCTTTTTCATGTCCAGCAAAAACCCTAATTCTTGGGGTGTGATTATGTGAATATGGGTCAAATTTACTGTTGGGTATTGCTCATTGATAGTCTATTTGTTGTTTAAATGTGATTTTGTTTAGTAGTTTTGTTTGAAATTAATGTGATCGTAGTTGCAAATACGATTTCATCTTCGTGTTTTTGGCTTGCGAGAGAGAGGTTTTAAAACTAAAACTACTAAATCGGTAGGCTGTGGTTATTGGGTCGTCATGGGTTCAGCTCGAGAGAGTGAATCCTAGACCTTCTTCCACACATTCAGCTCGAGAGAGTGAATGGGCTAAGGCGAAGGATGTGCTTAATTGCTGCAAATCGGTGTTCACGAGAAATCGATTTGATTCGAGGTAAATTGTTCGAGGGAAAATTTACCCCTAATAGAGTCTAGCTTAACTACAAATGTTCAACGATTTACGATCAACAACATTTACCCGGCTGTTTATTTTAGCCCATATTCCTATCACACCCCAAGAATCCTGAGTCCCTAATTTTTTATCTTTATATTTTTGCTATTTTTTTTATTAGTTAAGTACAAACCCCCCATTGATAACTGACATTCGTGTCACCTTTTGATTTATTATGTTTTTACTCATTAATGTTTATAGCTATGATTGACTAGAACATAATTTTACTTTTCTACTTGATTCTCGACTACTAACTGCTCCCTTGGGACTCGACCCCAACCCATTTGGTTCGGTTATATTACTACTCATGATCGTTGGCACTTGAACTGGAAGTTGTGTCCTGATACGTGAAATCAAAATGGCGCCACTGCCAGGAACTGGTGTTAATTAATAATTTTTAGTTGATTTGAATTTTTGTCTTGTTAGTGATAGTTCTACTTAATTTTTAGTTTCGTTTTTCTTGATTGTGTTGAAAACATGAACTATGAGCGTAAACGGCATCAATAGCAGCCAAGTAGGCCATCAAGACGATATCGGAAACCTCAATGATGTCAAGGAGCCTCATGCTAATGACCCCCTTTCTCATGGGCGGTATTGGTGCCATCAGTTTGCCTCTGGCCGAAGGGAATGCGGTATTTCACATCACAAGTACTATGTTGCAACTCTTGAAACTAAACGGGCTTTTCTCATGAGGACCCACATGAGCATATTAGAAACTTCGTGGATGTATGCGGACCGTTCTCTTTCAAGAATATTTCCCAAGAGTCTGTCCGGTTGAGGTTATTCCCGTTCTGCTTGATGGGAGAGGTGTGCAAGTGGTTGGCTGAGTTGCCACGTGAATTAATCACTTCGTGGGAGGAGTTGGTTAATGCATTCCAAGTGCGATTTTTTCCTCCTTCGAAGATGATGACTCTTCGGGATAGCATCCATAGCTTTAAACATCTAGAAGGTGAGCCAATACACAAAACTTATTGGCGATTCAAGAAGTTGGTGCTTCAATATCCAACTCATGGTTTGGCTGATAACGTGTTGCTGAAGTATTTTTACCGGAGTCTTGACTCGGTAAATAAGGATGTTGCTGACAAAATTTCTTCGGGAGGTTTGATGCAACAACCTTATGTGATAATGGCTCAGCTCTTGGATGGCATGACTACCATAAATAGGGCGTGGTATGCCCGTGAAGACCAGGTCTCCCCTCTCACATTGAAACTGACCAAGGAACGGATAGACAAAGACCAAAAGAGGAACCAAAACATGGACAAGATCATGACACAACTTGATAATTTGTCTAAAAATATCATAGGAGCTGGTGCTCATAGTGTCAATGTCGTGGGTGTCGGGTGTACTAATCCGGATGAGTCCATGTTTGAAGCCTTGTATAATGAAGAGGTAAATTTCCTTGCTAAGTAAGGCAGTGGCTATCGTTCAAACTACCTGAGGCAGGGTGGTAACCAAGGTTAGGCTAGGGATAAAGGTTGGAAGGATCGAGATCGTGAATTGAGGGACCGTAATCTGAATTAGAAGGATGGGGTGAAGGATAGGTATGTGCCTCCACACGAGCGCAAAAGGCCAAAGGATTTGGAAGGTGGTAAGTCTAAGGATATGCTCTCTCGTATCCTCAACAAAGTTGAAGGGTCAGACAAGATTTTAAAAGAAATGAAAGAAGATGTGTCTACCCTTAGCCAGACCGTCAACTCCCATTCAGTGTCGATTAAGCAGTTGGAGACCCAAATGGATCATATATCATCTCATCTCAACCCGAGACAGCAAGTGGGTTTGCCTAGTGACACTATGGCTAACCCCAAGAATGAGGTTTGAAGGTGGACTTGCGTCGTGTCGCGATGTTAACTAAGGCACTGCTTGGGAGGCAACCCAAGTTTTATTATTTGTTTATCTTTCTTTCTTTGGAATAATGGTCTGTTGGTAGTGCAGGTTATCGTGTAGAAAGTGTTAAAAAAGAAGAAGATTGGCGAGAAAAAGCCCAGAAAAAGCATCATCAAAAGGATCCGCGACCCCGACTTAGACCAAATATTGGACTCAAGACAAATTTAACTTGGAGTATGGAACTTTCGGCGAAAACCAAGAAATTATTGGTGAGTCGCCGACCCAGTCAGCAACCCCGATATAATGCCGTTTGGATCTCTAATTCAACTAGAAGTCCTGTAACATTCAACAAGGTAAGTGTCTACTCGGCGCTTTGCCGAGCAAATCGGCGAGTATGACTAATGTTGCCGAATGGGCGGAAACTGGACGATTTTTATGGCCAAGAGGTTATACTTTTCAAAATCCTTAACTTTCCCGCTCATTAACGCTTCACAAACTCATGCATGCACGCTATTTTCTTTATTTTTGCATCCTTTAAGTGTTTTAGTCATCAAATTGTGCTCGGAACTTGGATGACATTGCAACTTAGCGAAATCTTAACTTAATCAACATTTAAGGTTGGTTTCCTGATCCCCAAGTTTGTTTTTGACATTTTGAACTCTTATGCAAATGATCTTACCGTATTATCTTATGCTGGACCTCTCTGATAGGATAAATATGCTCAAATGCCAGTTTTTATTTGATTATCTAGCCCATAATGTTTTGACCGTTGAAATCTTGTAGATTGGTGCATTGATTTTCTTTAAAATTCTGTGGGTAGTGCCTGTATGATATGGGTTTTATTTGAATTTGTTATGTGCATGCTTTAATTGTGTTTTTGGGGGTTACGGAGTTGATTTCGAGAAGTTGGGTTGAAAATAGGCACGTTGAGTCCTTTAGCGAGCTGGGTCGAGCTCGCCGAATCACTCGACGGTTCGCCTAATGTCCCTATCTCGCTTTAAATCTAATGCTTTATGTGTTGTTGGGCTCTGTAACTTTCAGCGAGAAGCCTGAGGTCGTCGAAGGCACTCTGAACCCTTTTTGCATTATAACTTTTAGCGAGCTAATTCTTGCTTGCCAGATGATGTCAGCGATTAGCCAAAAGGTTTGGTAGGTTAGGCTGCAACTGATTGTTTGTGTTTTTTGTCGAATATTTTCTAACTTTGTCTCGAGGCTTTGCATACGTGGCAAGACCTAAAGATGCTGGGAGAATCATGCTACCCCGACTGATACGAGCACGAAATTTCAAATTAGATGAAGGAAGGTTGAACCCTCCCAAGAAGGGAAAGCAAGAACCTCCACCTAGAAACAAAGGCAAG
Organism: Solanum acaule; assembly: GCA_036250505.1. NCBI lineage: Eukaryota > Viridiplantae > Streptophyta > Magnoliopsida > Solanales > Solanaceae > Solanum > Solanum acaule. The sequence goes on from JAJOOR010000743.1 coordinate 51,735, forward strand.
AGGCCCAATTATAACAGCAAGACAACTCAACGAAACCCATCTATTCCTTTATGGTCCCGAGCAATCTATGCAGCTATGCAGAAATTTTTGGCGGATACACCTGTGGCAATTCCAGATAAGTTTGGTGCTATTGTTCCTTTTGAAAGGACTCCGGGCACTAGTGCCCAAGTCCAAACTGATGCACCGGGCACTGATGCCCAGACAGATGGAGCGACTGCTTAGACATGATCCCCTCTTCACCTCCCTCTTTGTCTTTCTTTCTTTTAAATTCTGGATATTATTTTGTTTGCATTTGAAGACAAATACTTTTATTTGTGGTGGGGTGAGGCCCACCTTTGTGTGCTATTCGTGATTGTCATTTTGATTATATATTTGGGTCATTATGCGTAATGTTGTGTTATACACTGCTTTTTGTGGATGTTTGAGCTTGTGGCTCCTTGTGCTTTAATTGTAAATTATTTTTTACCCTTTCAAAAAATTTCACCCACTCTTGTATATACTTGAATATGGTTGTTCTTTGGCAAATTGGAGTCTCTGTTTTGATCAATACTGATGACTTGAATAGTGCTCATAATTGAACGAACATGAATGTGTGGCTACGATGAGACCAAATGAAGTTGCATCTACAATATGTGAACTTTTCACATCTCATTGTGATTAGCCAAGTGTCAAATCGATTCTCTTGTGATGATCGTTGCACACTAGCGATAGTGTGGACTCTTGTCTTACATTAGTGTCAATGTCGTGTGTGATGACCTTACCGTGAACCATGCATGGTGACACCTAGAATTCGCCTCGTTGGTCCGACAAAGTGATGTGATCTCATGATATGATCTTAGGCAACTTTGAAGAGTGTGAAACAATTTGACATATACCTCTTTTGTGGCCTACCTTGTGAGTGTGTGTGAACCTCTTTTGAAAACCCGTTGAGGCTTATCCATCTTTGGAAGAAACTTGATGAAAACATGACCTCCCTTAATCCACTACCTATAATCCTCTTGATTTGTGGTTGATTGAATAGCCAACTTAGGCCAGAAGCCTAAGTTGGGGGTGTGGTGAAAAGAGAAGGCAAGTCAAGAAGTGCAAGAAAAGTCTCCTTTAACCCATGGTGTTGAGAAAAATGGAACCCCTCCATACAAAAAAAAAAAGAGAGAGAAAAAGAGAAGAAAAGAATGAAAAAAGAAAAAAGTCGTGAAATAAGATTATGAAAATGCAAAAACAAATGGGGTTTCCGAACAATCCATGGAAAGTTAATAATGGGATAACTTATGAACACTAAAGAAAATGATGAAAGAAGAGGAAAGGAAGTGTTGTGAGCACCACATTTCATGAGGATAAAAGTCACCGACCCTAAAAGACCACACCTTTGCACTCAACACCATTACAAGCCTTGAAAATTCCTTTTTGATCTTGAGTTAGCTGAAGCAATTGTCAATTGGAAAATACAAACAAACCTATGGGTGAAAGCATTCATTATGTTCATCTTTTTTAGTGTGAGCGTTGCATTTGATTTCAGAACGTTAAATGATTAATCCATTGTGTGCGAAAATGGAATCATTCTTTGTGTGAGGGCATTTGAACACTTTTGTTGAGCTTTAACCTGCATTTGAAGCAAGTATTGTGAGCTTGAGAATATTTGATAATGGTGTGTCACAACTTGAGTCTTTGAGTACACAATTGGTCCTTACATGAGTAAGTTGAGTCTTGTGTGTACATTCATGATTGAGTCTTGTGTAGCACTGTTTGAGAAACCCTTTTGAACTACCGAACTTGAGTTTTACTTGAGGACCAGCAAAAGTTTAAGTTGAGGGTGTTGATGAGTCCACAATTTGGACTCAATTAGGGCATTATTTTGATAGAATTAGTGTCCTGAAATGCATATTTTGTCTCAATAACTGATATTAATCCTTATGTTTTAGGTATTTGAATTGAGAGACAAAGCATGGATGCTATTACGCAAAAAATGAACAAGGCGGCTGAAAGAACGAAGAAATGAAGGCCTGAGGATCACCTAATGCATTAGGCAAGTTGCCGAATGGCCTTGATCCCACCTAATGTTCCAGTGTGCTGAGCCCTAAAGGAAAAGATCAAGTTGGCGATGAAAGGGAATAGTCGGCGTGTCTCCGAACAGTTCCGCGAAGCAGCACCATATTGCACAATGATTCAAAACGTGAAGATACTGAAGGCAAAAGCCGAAAGGCGATGAACCAGACCAAAGGGCGGATCGTCGAGTGTATCGGTGATATCGACTAACTACGTCGAGTGGTCTTTCGCAGCATAATTTTTTGAAAACTATAAATACCCATATTAAATATGTAGCTTAGTATCATTTTTACAATCGAATTATTATTGGATTTTTAGACTTTGAATATTTCAGTTTAAGTTCTTAGAGAAATTGGGAGACATTGTTCTTGAGCTTTGAAGGTTTTCATCTCCAAGAAATTGGAAGTGGGTCTTGAAAAATCTTTATCCTTAACGTGTTTAAAGACAATACTTATCATACCCATTTGATGGAAACACTCTTTGGTATGGATTTCTATCTCTTTTTCATGTCAAGCTAAAATCCTAATTCTTGGGCTGTGATTAAGTGAATATGAGTTAAATTTGTTGTTGGGTATTGCTCATTGATAGTCTCTTTGCTGTTTAAATGCGATTTTGTTTAGTAGTTGAGTTTGAACTTAATGGGATTGTTGTTGCAAATACAATTTCATCTTCTTGTTTTTGGCTTGCTCGAGAGAGAGGTTTTAAAACCAAAACTACTAAATGGATAGCCTGTGGTTATTGGGTCGTCATGGATTCAGCACAAGATAGTAAATCCTAGACCTTCTCCCACATTTTCAGCTCGAGAGAGTAAATAGGCTAAGGCGAAGGCTGTGCTTAATTGCTGTAAATCGGTGTTCGAGTGAAACCGATTTGATTCGGGGTAAATTATTCGAGAGAAAATTTACCCCACTAAAGTCTAGCTTAGTTACAAATGTTCAGTGGTTTACTATCAATAACATTTACCCGGTTGTTTATTTTAGCCCATATTCCTATCACATCTCAAGAATCCTATCTCCCTAATTTCGTATCTTTATATTTTTGCTATTTTTGTTTATTAGTTAAATACAAACCCCCCTTGATAATTGACATTTGTGTCACTTTTTGATTTATTATGTTCTTAGTCATTAATGTTTATAGCTATGATTGACTAGAACATAATTTTACTTTTCTACTTGATGCTCGACTACAAACTACTCCCTTGGGACTCGAACCCAACCCATTCGGTTGGGTTATATTACTACTCACGATCGTTGGCACTTGAACTGGAAGTAGTGTCCTGATACGTGAACTCAGTTACAAAGACGAGTTTCATGAAAGTTAATAAGTTTGTAAATAATCTCAACATTTGTAAAATAAAATTATGGTATTTTCTGAAGGTTTTAGTAGAACTATATCTATTGTAGTTTCACATGGGTCTGAAGTGGGTAGAATGTGTGTAGATGTTACATTTATCTTTTTAGGGTAGAGAGATTATTTTAGATAGACCCTCGGCTCAATAAAAAAGATAATCAAAGCAGGATGCAAAAAAAAGGTGACAACAAAATATTTATAAAGATAGAAAGCAAATGAAACAACAAATAGTAAAACACCTCGACGTATAAGAAATTACTTAATTACTAAATACTACTACTAATAAGGTTTCAAAGAGATGGAGCTAGCCCCTCTCCTTTTTCATGTAAAAGGCGACAATACTAACTATCAACTAACTTTCTATCCTAATCCAGTTCTTCACCTTCCTATCTTGGATCATGTACTCAAAATAAGTGGTTTAACTTGAGTAAATGTCATAATTGGAGATGTATGTCAAACTTGATTATCTAATATTTTATAAACTATAAGTAAATTCAATTGTCGATGCTTAAAGCAATTTATTTTTTTTGCTTCCATTCAGTTATGAGATTATCATAATCAAGTTGAAATTAAACTTGAAAGTAAATCTTTCCATCGCATAATACTTTTTATATTTTCCATTTGCATAACCCTTCATAAAAACATTAATTGAGATGGGTATTTGACTATTTTATTGTTAATTATTTTTTAAGATATAATCTTTGTTCATTGAATATTCTCTCTGTATGTATCATAATTAAGGTGTTTGTAATCTTCAAGAACAATTACTATTCAGGGGAAAATACAAAAATAACATACCCCGGATAGTCCCACACAATAGGGTCTAGGAGGGTAGAGTGAGCAGATTCTTTCAAGCGAATCCACAAGTAAGACAGTTCACATCCGAACTCTCTCAATACTTGGGTTGACAAGTATCAAATAGAAAACTTACTATTTTTCTAGGTTAGAAGAACCACAAACTTATATTTATCTCTTTCCTATCAAAAATGGAGAAGAAAAAACACGCGGTCCTTTTCCCGAATAAGAAAAACACACGCTATTCCCCCTTTTTACCTAGAAATGAGATTTTGAGTTCTAGTTAAATATGGGCATTATAGGGAGCACAAAATTAACTACTGAGACTTTCTATTATGGAAATAATAAATTTGAATTGTTCTTACTGTAATAAATTACAAATCATTCACTAGAAATTCGTAATTGCACTCCTCCAATTATATTTTTAAATTTCCCATTAAAACTTACGTAAGTCCCCATATTAAGATTGCATATACTAATAATTTAATTCAATGATTAATTTCCTTTAGAGCACTGCTTACCTTATTTCATGTGTGGGATTCAAAAATTCACTTGCAAAGTTAATTACTTATTAATGTGTTACACACCACATTTATAATTAAGGGATAGGACTGCAAGGGAGTTTAGGAAATTTACTTTTTTGAAATCTAGATCGTGCGATAGAACTTATCATTGAAAGTTACTTTCGACTCATATTTTGCTTATTTGTGATATAAGTATTAAGTAGTCCAGGTGGCCACTACTTGCACCCCTCAAGAGTTATATAAAAATGTATGAACTGATCTGTCTCTTATAGATCGTTGCTTTTACATAATATTACATGGGTATATATAGAATTCTAACTACATGGGATAAGGGCAAGTAGAGATATAATGCAACTCTAACTAGTATCTACAAAAGTTTGATATGTAGGTAATACCCTCCTTGCAAGCTGATGGATGGCATCCTACCATTAGTTGGGAACGTAGAAATTTGAACCTGTCCTTCGAGGAGATGAATTTCACAGATAAGTCCCCTCGTGCAACTTTATTACGAACAAAGTGAATGTCAATTTCCACATGTTTAATACGAGCATGGAATACCGGATTCATAGAATGATAGGCAGCACCAATTATACTCCACCATAAGGTAGGAGCAGCAGATAATGTAATGCCAAGCTCAAATAACAAGGACCTAACCCATGTAAATTATGTTGCGGCATGAGCAAGTTCCTTGTATTCAACCTCTGTAGAAGAACGAGCAACTGTATGTTGTTTGTTTGATGACCAAGATACCAAACTCGAACCAAGAAATATTGCAAAGCCGCCAGTAGATTTTCTATCATCCAAGGAACCCGCGCAATCCAAATTCATAAATGCTTGCAGTGTGAAAGACATGGATTTAGGAATAAACAAATGCATATGTTGGGAACGTTGAAGATAGCGTAGTATCCTTTTTACAGTACTGACAAACTTTGTTAATAATGAAGAGCAGATTAGGTCGTGTAAGTTGCAAGTACTGAAGTGCCCCTATGATATGCCGCTAGAAAGTATGATCATGGACTGAGGCTCTATCACCATTGTAAAGCTTGATTGAAGTAGACATGGGAGAAAGCAATGGTTTGCAAGTGTGAATTCCTGCTCTTGTTAGTATATCATATGCTTAACGTTGTCGAGACAATGTTATACTAGTAGAGTGGTGGATCACTTGAATTCCTAGGATGAATGATAGAGGTCCAAGGTCTCTGATGGCAGATTTCGTACTCAATTTGGATATGATGGATTCAGGAAATGAAGGTTTGTTCCCAGTGATAATAATGTCGTCGACATATACAAGTATGAAAATTTGAACTCCATCCGAATGAAATATAAACAGCGAGGCATCGTTTTTTGACCTTGTGAACCCATAGTTATCAAGAAATTATACAGATGCATATACCATGAGCGGGGTGCCAGTTGAAGACCATAGACTCATTTGTTAATATTACAAACATGGTAAGGAAGACGAGAATGAGAAAAACTAGGGGATTGTACCATGAAAACATCTTCCTAAAGGTTGCTGTGTAAAAATGCATTATGCACATCGAGTTGACTAAGAATCCAGTTCTTTGAGGCAGCTATAGATAGAATTATCTGAATAGTTGTTGATTTTACTACCGGACTGAAGGTCTCAAAATAATCATGGCGTTCTTTTTTATGAAAGACTTTAGCAACAAGTCGAGCTTTAAATCTATTAATGGCACCAGATGAATTTCTCTTTATTCAAAACACCCATTTGCAACCTAATAAATTCATGGATGGATTTCGAGGTATGAGAGTGCATGTGTTATTTTTAAGGAGTGCGAATATTTCTTTAGCCATCGCTTCTCACCACTCCGCAAACTTGTTGGATTCGATAAAGCAAGTGGGTTCTGAAGTTGGGGTGTTTTTAGATAGAGGAAGAGTGACAAGATGAATGGAAGGATGTTTTGCGCGAAGAGTCATATGATGAGATCATATAGAAGCCTTAGGTGGTTGAGACTTATGGACAACAACAGGTTTGGATACTTGAGCAGTTCGAGGAGGTGAGAAACTTGTGAAATCCACACCCAATGGAACAGAGGAAGGATCTTGGTTAGTTTCCGAGTCAACGACCACCGTATAAAGAATGGGTTTGGAATAGGGAGCAATTGGTACAGGTGGTACAATAGCATTAACACTGATTGATGGCTGAGTTATGGGACTTGGTTGATGAATTTGATCACTAACAGGTGTAATGGCCATTGATGGATTGATTGGCTGAGATGTGCTCAAGGTTTGAGAGGAGGAGCATATGGGATTTGATCCAACAATAACTAGAAAATAACGATGGCCTTTTGAAGAAAGAAACGGGGAAGGTCCCCAAACATCGGCATACAGAAGTTATAAAATTAAAGAAATTTTATTAGAACTAATTGGAAGAAACAATTTGTGAGACTTTCCAAGTTTACAAGCACTACAAAGCTTATTCAATGCTAAACTAGAAATAGAAAGATTATGCTTCTTTATGACTAGCCGGAGAATTCTTTGGTGTGGGTGACCCAACCAGAGATGCCAACAATTTGAAGAATCTTTGGCAAAGAAATATGCAGAGGGATGAAATGACGAGGAAAGCTGGAGTGGCAAAGTGTAGAGACCATTTTCACTCCGACCGAAAAGTAGAACCTTCTTGGTACTTGGATCCTTAACAAAGAAACGGTCAGCATTAAACTCAAGGAAAACATTATTATCATGAGAAAACTTTTGAATGGATAGTAAACGATTTTTAAAGGAAGGAACATGAATAATACGCTTGATTTGGAAAGTTCTGTTAAGTGAGGGAAAAGAAGAGTTACTAGTGTTTTGAATAGGTAGTCCAGTGCCATTGCCAACGTGTAATTGCTCTCCTCCTTTGTATTGATTGAATTGTTGAAGGTCTACAAACTCAAGAGTCCCGTGGTGAGTGGCGCCAGTGTGAGGGAACCAATTTTGAGAATGGTATAGGTGATTGATGAGAGAGATAAGTAGATGGATTGATTGTGTGGTTGACCCGTTGAAAACGTGTTTGAGCTAAATGGTTCGTGCCATTACATATTAGACATCGAGGCTTTGAATCAGATTGTTTTGTCCATTGTTGGCCAGAATTATTGTAGTACCTAGAGAAGTAGTTAGTCCTCCTCTTCCATTCCTCCCTCGTGAATTTTTTCCTCTACCACGAGTAGAATTTGAAGTGTGATAGTTATTGGATTTGTGGCTCAAGTTGGAAGAAGGGTGGGGTTCAGTAGTTTAGGGTTGTTGAAAGGGAAAATGAGGATACCGACTGGCCATGAAGAAATTCATGATTAAGTAAGAGACCATGAAGTTCAGAATAAGTAACAGGTTCAGCTCTGGCCGATAATGTGGTGACGAGGTCTTTGAACTCTTGACGAAGACCTTAGAAAATATAGATATTTATGTCTGAGAGTCAAAGAGGCCTTCTTGAGGTCGTAAGTTCATCAGAATGTAATTATGCCTTTTGGAGGTATTGGGAAACAGAAAGGTCATCTTGTTTTAGATTTTGTAGAGTCATGTGAAGAGTAAGTATGCGAGTGTTTGAAGGGGAGGAAAGAGTTGTTGTAAGGGCGTCCCAAATATGTTGAGAGGTGCATAGGACAATAAGAAGAGGTAGAGTTTCTTCGGACAAGGAAGAAATAAGAAAGCTCATTATCAATTGATCTTGTAGAATCCATACAATATGTGTGGGATTGGGTTAAGAATCAGTGGTTCCTTCTTTGGCGACATAAGAAGGGGGACACGAAAAAGTTCCATCAATATAACCAAGAATTTTGACCCCGCAAAAAAGGGAGGAGTTGCATTTTCCAAAATAAGTAATTTGCGGAGGTGAGCTTAATATATATAAAGTGATGCGCATGATTCAAAGATGGAGGAGAGGAAAACTTGATGTCGATAGAGGTTGAGAGAGGAAGATAAGTAGTGGAGGAATATTCAGACAGGGCTTTCTGATACCATTTAAAACTATATAAACTGACCTGTCTCTTTTGATTGTTGCTTTTACATAACATATACATGGGTATATATAGAATTCTAACAACATGAGATACGGGAAAGTAGAGATATAAGACAACTCTAACTAGTTTCTACAAGAGTTTGATGTGTAGATAACTTGCTGTTGATTGCCTTATTACAATCAAGTTGATGTGTCCTAAGATCCACCACTTGGCAGTCTCCGGTATTAGTTGATCAGACTAGGGTTCAAAAAGGTTTGTCGAGTCCTATGAATTTAAAGCTTGAGGTGCTCAGAACAGATGGACCTGCAAGATTTTTTCCACCTGCAACAGTGCCATGAGTATTTCCTATACCGCCACCAGGTGCTTCAGAGCAAGATATGAGAAGAGCGATACAATTTTTCACTCAGTTGGTAGCTTCTTAGGCTTACAAAGAGGTAGCCATATCTAGGATTTGGGATTTCCTTCGAATGAATCCACCAGTATTTACAGGCTCCAGCCTTTTGGAGGAACCTCAACAGTTTATAGATGATACTCATAGAATCTGTAAGGTGATGCGGGTATTGGAGACAGATGTTGTTGAACTAGGTTCTAATTAGTTGAAAGATGTTTCTGATTGCTTGATATGAGATGTAGGAAGCTTCTAGTGGTCAAAATGATTCCCGAGGAGTCTAGGCAGACTTTTCAAACACCTTCATTGATCATTTTTTGTCATTAGAGCTCAAAGAGGCAAGGGTAGATAAATTTCTAAATTTAAAGTAGTGTGATCTTAGTGTGAGAGAGTACTGGTTTGCACAATTGTCTAGATTTTCTGCAGCGTTGGTAGACATCAAGAATTCATCATTTTGTAGGTGGTGTATTAAGGTGTAGTAGATTTACACTCATTTGAGGTCTATTTAGCATAATAATTAGTGTCCTCAATGCCTATTTTGTTCTATTCTGATAAAAAAATATTGATGATTTGCAGTTATGAAGGCAAATGGAAAGGACAAGGATTGATGTTTCAAAGAATGGTAAAAAATGTGAAAAGAAGTGCAGACTATACATTGTTTATCGCCAATCAAGAAAGGTAGATTTCCAAATGTACAAGACCTCGTTCACAATGATAGTGTAAAGCATTTGGTCTATCGAATCAGGTTGGAAAATTCCATTTGAGAAGGCGATGCACTGAATGAAAAAGTCAAACTTGCTAATCATTGCCAAAAATGACCGTATGAAACAAAATTGAAGGCTCGAAAGACAAACCGAGGTAGTAATTTGCCGAATGTAAAAGGCTGACTCCAACGAGTTCGCAGTCTTAGGTTTAAACACATGAAGCCTAGAGCATGAAAAGGTATGCTGAAGAGTGAAAGGTGATAGGTCGAACGAGCCTGGTGAGCCAGACTAATGTCTTTAAATGAGATGCACATTGGGTTTTGGGCCAAATTTTGGGAAACTATAAATATCCCAAAGGAGAGAAAAAAAAAGATTAGAGAGTGTATCAAAGAATTAGTTCTGAAATGGAGTTGATAGAGAGAATACTTTACTCTTGTGAAGAATACTTTCTAACTTTTGGGGTATTACAACTTTGTGCTTGAAATTGACAAATTAAAGTTGAATCCAAAGTGGGTTTACTTATAATTGCTTAATTTCATGTAACCCATGGCCGCTTTCATAGAAGGTATAATCTCTTTACTTTTTGTGATGGGTGTTAAAACCCCCAAGATCTAGGGGTGCAATTAGGGGGTTGGGTGTTGATTTATTGTTGTGAGTATTGTGTTACACTCTATTTTTCTGATGTCCATACATGAATTTGGTCTAAATAACATGCATTAATTTATGGGTTTAGGTTCAAACTTAATTCCTACTTCTGATCTCTGGTCGATGCTCGAAGGAGATTGATTGGAGCGGGTAATTATTCTGATACTAGCAATTTAGGTTTCATGTCTGTAACTTGCTTGAAATAGAGGTTATGAGTCGGATATATTTGCCCTATTTTTGAAAGAGAGAATAGGGTAAGGTATTTGGTTGTTTAGATTGACAATTAGATGAGACCAAAGGAAGATTCTATGCATAAAGACTTTGAGATTAAAAGATTATTAGCGTCAATGAAGATTAGTTGCTTATTCATCAAATGTTCATCAATATACAGCAGCACAATTACCACTTTGCGACATCGATTTCCAATTCCTGCACACCTATATTGCTTGTTAACTCTTGAATTCTTCAGTATTTTAGTTTAATTGTGATAATTGATAATCAAAGCTTTTTATTAAATAGTGGAATCATCCACTAATTTGTTCTTACTAATATAAATGAGAAATCTTAAAATTCAAATCTCTTGATAGGAATTCTCTACGATTTCCCATTCTGTGTGGGATTCAACCCCGACTCTTCGTTGGGTTTATGTATTGACTATGAACATTGTCCCTTTTAATTGGTTTTAAGCAGGAAATTTGAGCTATATGAAAAATGGTGTCACTGCCGGGGAGTGGTGGTTGAGAATTCTAATTAACAAATTAGATTTTAATTTTGCTTAGTTGTAGGAAATTTTAGTTTGGTGTTGTTGTTGGCTAATTTGCAGGCTTCATACAATGACTCACCATGGAAGTGACAACGATAGTTACTTAGGTCAAAACAACAACATTGGTGATTTTAATTATATGTGCATGAATGTTATTCAAACCACGGGAGCAATCCAAATACCTCTCACAACCAGGAGGACTGTTTTCCACATAATCGGAATAATGATACAATTGGTGCAGATTAAAGGAAATTTTCAGGGCCTAGCTCATGGGGATCCCTATGAACACTTTAGGAATTTCATGGGGGTATGTGGATTATTGTTATTCAAGAATATCTCTCAAGAGTCCATGAGTTTGAGGCTATTCCCGTTCCCTTTAACGGGAGAGTCTACAATATGGTTGTCATTTGCCAAATGATTTTATCATTTCGTGGAAAGATCTAAATGTTGCCTTCTTGGAGAGACTTAGGAATTTCATGGAGGTATGTGGATCCTTGTTATTCAAGAATATCTCTCGAGAGTCCATGACTTTGAGGCTATTCACGTTCCCCTTAACGGGAGAGTCTACAAGATGGTTGGCATAATTGCCAAATGATTTTATCACTTCATGGAAAGATCTAAATGTTTCCTTCTTTCCACCCTCGAAGATGGTTAAGCTTCGAACCCATATCCATAATTACAAGCGTATTGGAAGTGAACCTCTACATGAGATGTGGTTCAGGTTCAAGAAGCTATTTTTGCAATGTCCAACGCATGGCGTTCTGGACAATTTGCGGCTGCAATACTTCTATTGCATCCTTGATTTAGTCAATAAAGGTGTGGTTGATCAGTTAGTACTAGGTGGATTAAGGAGACAATTGTATGATGTTGTTGCTTTGTTGCCAGATGATATGCGTAAGGTTAACCGAGCATGCCACACTAGAGAGGACCAATTGCCTACTCTACAATTTATTTTAAGGAAAGAGAAAGTCAAGAAGGGCCATGAAAGAGATGAAAGCATAGCCTAAATGATGACTCATCTTGAGTTGTTGTCTAAACATTTCATGGGAAGTGAACTCAAGTCGATAAATATGGTTGGAACTAATAGTGGCCAGTGCCCGAATGATGCCAAGTTTGAGGAATTAAACAATGAGAAAGTTCAATACATAGGAAATCGAATAGGGGGTTCTTACACCAATTATCAACGACAAGGTGGGAACCAAGGATGGAACAAGGATAGAGATGTTGGTCGGAAAGACTGGCGGGGTGGAAATTGGAGAGATAAGGAGATGGAAAATGATAGGTACGTGCCTCACATGATCGTCCACACCCAAAAGAACTAGCTAGGCAAGAAGGAAGTTGTACTGAAGGCATGTTTGCAAGGATCTACAACGAGGTTGAATGGTCCGATAAAGTTTTGAAGGAATTGAAAAATGACTTTTCCACTTTATCAAAAACACAAGCTTCTCACACTGTTATTATGAAGCATCTAGAGACCAAATTGGGTCAGATCACCACTCATCTCAATTGACAAAAGGGAACATTGTCTAGTGACACCATACAAAACCCAGAGAATGATTGTTCAGTTTGAGAACTATGTCACGCCACAACGTTAAATAAGGCGCTTGTTGGGAGGCAACCCAAGTCTTTACTTTTGTTTTTATGGCTGGTAAATAACATGTGTTGTAAGTGCAGGTTGAGAAGAACTGTTGAAAGATTGAAAAGGGAATCATATACAATGCCAGGCATTGTGTGGACTTATTCTTGTACGCCTTTTGAGCTTGAACATATAGAAAAGTATAATGTTGAAATCAGCGATTAGAACTCCAAAAGGCGATCTACCGGTGTGCAATATGCAAACTCCATCAAGTCTGCAGAATTAACCTTCAGTTGTGTTGTTTGTTCAAATATGTTCTACGAGATTGAACTTCAATTAGAGATTCATCAAACACGTTTGGCGATGTTAGTCATGAATGCCAAACAAGCTTGATATAAAGAGGTCAAAGGTCTTTTCAAATTAAAATATCAAACCATTTGATATCTTGAAGTCTTTTTTTTCCTTCTCTTGCTTTGCTTCTTTTGTGATTGTGAGCCTTTAGTGTAAGTTTTCAAAGTTCGAGAAGAGTGTTTTCTTGGATCACCTATAAGCCCAACCCCATTTCCTTGATTTACTCAACTTGTTGTCATGGACTTAGAGTCTAACAAAAGATCTGTGTAGCACTTGAAAACTTACTCACTAATTTTTCAAGATCTTGTAAGCTCAAATAAGCCTTTGAAACTAAGATCGCTAAGAGAATGTGAAGAATGACTTAGAAATATTTGAGAAGTTTAGAAGAGGGATTTGTATTTTCTTGGAAGATTGCTTACAACTTGAGTGATGCTTTGCAAATGAATGCCTCATCTATTTATACTACAACCTAGGGGATAAAGTGCAATTAGAAATTACTTTACAAGTCCCTAAAGTATTTACACTTTGTCCTTCTCTAGAATTATCTACATATTCTAGGAAAGTCCAAAGACTTTCTTGAAATATCTAAGAGGTTCTAGAGTTCTCCATAAGCCTCTCTATAACTCTATATTCTTCTCCCCTATTCCGGTGCCAAATTTGAATTGTGAAATGGCGGGACATGACACTCTTCCCCACCTGTTGATGCAACGACCGCGGCGTACTGATCCAATAACTCTCAGATTTGGTCCTTAAATTACCATACGTCTTCATATCTCTCCCATGTGACCTCCTCCAGAGTTTTCCCCTTCCAGTGAACAAGGAACATGACGTTAGCTTGCTTTCCTCACATTAGTTTGGCTTGATAGACTATGGTAGCCTCAATCTCTCAATCATGCAAGGCGGTGACAGGTATGGGTGCCCGTCGTGATTGGTTCCTTCTAGGATCTTCCTTGTCCTCATGGTATGGCTTGAGGACGCTAGCATGAAAGACTGGATGGATTTTGAAGTGTGGAGGCAACTCCACCTTGTACAAGATCTTGCCCACCTTTGCAACTCTCTTTAACGGGCCCTCATATTTCCGCAGTAGGTTTTGATAAATTCCCCTTAGTGCTTTGAATTGTCTTGGATTGAATTTCACCAAGACCATGTCCCCTATTTTGTAATCTGTGGGACGCCGCTTGCGGTCGACAAATATCTTCATCTCTTTCGCTGCCTTGTCCAAGTAGGACTTGGCAATGTCGAGTTGTTCCTCCTATCCCTTGGTAAGATGGTAGGCTTCCGAAACCTTTCCTCGGTAAGAGACTGATAAATAATGTTGTGTTTGGGGTTATTGGCCAGTCGACAACTCGAACGGGGTGTGTCCGGTGGACTTTCTCCATTGTAAATTATAAGAGAAATGTGTCATGTGAAGGTTATTTTCCCAATCCTTCTGGTGTGCACTAACATAGTGCCTAAGATAGAACCCTACTAGGGCATTGACACGCTCGGTTTGGTCGTCGATCTACGGGTGGAGGCTTGTGGAAAAGTTAAGCATCATGCCAAGTATCTCAAATAGCACCCTCCAAAAGTTTCCAGTGAAATGGGGGTCTTGATCGATGATGATATGTCTTGAAAGTCCCCCAATACTTAACCACGTTCTTGACGAGTAGCCTTGCAACCTCCTTAGCGGTGCAACAGGCTATGGCGGGCATGAAAATAGCATACTTTGAAAATTTGTCCACTCTGACCATTATCGTTCTATACCTGTCAGACTTGGGTAAGGAATTGATAAACTCCATGATCACGCTCTCCCATGGGTGTTCTACTATAGGTAGTGGCTCAAGTACCCCTCCTGGTTGCCTCCGCTCCACCTTATCTTTCTGGCACACTAAACATGTCTAAACGAAGCACACTATGTCATCTCGCATGCGTGATAAAAAATAGATTGCCTCAATAAACGCCATCGTTCGTCACTGCCCCAGATGCCCAGCCCACAACGTGTCATGGCTTTGCTTGATGATTCACCGCCATATAGACCCAAACTTGGGCACATAGACCCTCCGACCGGTAGTGAGCAAAAGGCCACCCAAAAGCGTCGTGTCTTGCCTTGGGAAGCCAACTCCATAAGCTTCTTGGCCTCTAGATCATGTTGCATGCCTTCCTAGATCGCATCTTGAATGTCAAAATGATCTATAGTGATGGCAGCAAGCTCGGCCTTTCTACTCAGTGCATCGGCCACAACATTTCCCCTTCCCGGCTTGTACTCCAAGACGTAATCGAACTTGGCTAGAAAGTATTGCCACCTAGCTTTCTTTGCAGTGATCTTTTTTGTGATTGGAAGTAGCTCGTGGCCACATTGTTGGTCTTGACCATGAACTTGGAGCCTAGTAAGTAGTATTTCCACGTGCTTAGGCAATGCACGATGGCCATCATCTCCTTCTCATGCATCGATTAGCGTCGTTTGGTCTTGTTCAACTTGCGGCTATCAAACGGTATTGGGTTTCTATCTTGCATTAAGACTCTCGAAATGGTGAAATGTTAGGCATCCATATGTACCTCAAAGTTCATTGCAAAATCGAGTAGCGTCAAGACCGGCTGTTCTGTCACCGCAGCTTTGAGACCCTCAAATTCTTGTTGACACTCCTCGCTCCAAACCCACGGCTTATTCTTCTTCATTAACTCGGTCAGCGGAGCGCCTTAGCGGAGTAGCCACTGATGAGCCTACGATAGTAGTTCGCAAGCCTAAGGAATGATCTCAGCTGGGACATCTTTTTGGGCATCTCTCACTCTTTGATTGCTCAGATATTAGCCTCTTCTAATCATAGTTCACCCTGGTTGATGATATTGCCTAAGAAGTGCACCCCGTGTTGAGTGAAATCACATTTCTCCCGCTTAATGTATAGTTGGTTCTCTCGTAGGACCTGGAAAATCTTCTTTACATGCTCCACGTGCTCCTTCAAGGTGTTACTATAGATGACTATGTCATCCAAGTAAACTGCTACGAATTGGTCCAAGTAGGGATGAAAAATCTTATTTATGAACACGTAAAAGGTGGCGGATTGATTGGTTAAGCTAGAAGGCATCACCAAGCACTTGTAGGCTCCGTATCTTGTCATGCACACTGTCTTTGGCTCATCTCCCATTGTAATACACACCTGCTAGTAGCCCTTCCGAAGATCCACCTTGGTGAAGTACTTGGCCTGTCCAAGTCTATCAAACAAATCAGCAATAAAATGGTTAGGGTACTTATTCTTAATAATTACCTTATTGAGTACATGGTAGTCAGTGTATAAGCACAATGATCCGTCCTTCTTCTTTTGGGATAGAACCGATGCGCCATAAGGTTCTTTGGACGGGTAAATGTGACCTGCCTTGAGGAGCTCCTTCATTTACTTCCTTAGCTCCTCTAACTCGAGTGGAGCCATGCGATAGGGTGCATGTGCAAGTGTCTTGGCTCCGACCTCCAACTCAATCTTGTGGTCTACATTGCGCCTAGGAGGTAGTGTCTTTGGCATCTCGTTCATATCACATCCTTATTTTCTTCAAGGACCTTTTTTATAACTGGTGGCAAAGGATCCTTCACACTATTCTCTTCTCCCGAACATTGAATGGTGGCTATGAACGTCACCTCTACATTCTCAATGGCCTTCATGATCTGCATGGCTGACAATAGGGCATGTCATTCCTTCTTTGACACCTTGAATAGAGGTACCATGTATGAACCTTCTCGCTCCATGACCATGAGTCGTTGGAGGTAGGGATCGATCATCCTATGGCACCTCTGGAAGAACTCTTGCCCAAGAATAATGTAGAAAATATCCAAAGGAGCCACAATGAAGTTGGTGTTACCTTTCCACTTCCCAAAGTGATGCTCACTCCTTGGGCGACTCTGCACACGGGAGTCGGTGGTTCATTGACCATCTTAAGGCAGGTGTTACTCGGATTGTAACTTAGCCTTAACCTTGTCGCTGTCATCTTCGTCATAATCTTGGCTTCGTCCCCAGAGTCTACCATAGCACGAGCTGGTCTTCCATTGATGGAGATGTCTACATACTACGTGCTAAAATCTCCCGGCTTCCCCGTCTAATTGGATATCGCCCCATATAGTCCAATCATGCCTAGCTGCTTCGTGCCCGCATTCTATCCTTGCTGTTGTGTGTCCTTCTCCTTCCGCTCACGTAGGATGGCATTAAGGTTCTTGATCTCAGGGCACCTGGCATAGCCATGTGGTCGACCGCATATATAAGAACCATCTACTTTGGTGGTCTGTGCCTTTCTCTCCGTGTATTTCTAGCTCCTGAACAGCTAGTTCGACTTGTAGGGGTCATGCTACGTGGACTGTACCTGCTGCTGCTTGCATCAGCCACGATATCCCCCACCTTTAGAATGACTACTCCTTGCTTCCTTGCCTTTCGCCTTGTCATACCAGTCATGCTTGAAGTCGGACAAAGCTTCGGCTTGTGTGATAGCCTCGTTGATGGTATTGACTTGTCGTCTCTCCTACTCCATCTTGGCCCAATTTCACAATCCATCCATAAAGTGGAACAACATGCATTTGTTCGTGAGGTTAGGAATCTAAAGCGTGAGAGTGGTGAACTCAATCACGTATGACTCAATGCTACCCGTTTGCTTCAATTTCTTAAACTTGCGTTTCACCTCATATATGACGTTTATAGGGAAGAAGGCTTTCTTGAACTCTTCTGGGAATCGCTCCCAAGTGTTGATGGTGCATAAACCCTTCCCTATCTCGGCCTCCTTGCATCTCCACCATAGCATGGCCATCTCTGAAAGATACAACACAGCAATGTTGATCTTGTTTTCATCGCTCCTCACCCGACTACACTTGATGTAATTCTCTAAGTGCCATAGAAAGTTCTCCACCTCCTGGGTGTCACAGACACCTTTGAATATGGGTGGCTTGGGAGCCTCGACCCTGGCCTCCCTATCTCAGTCGGATGATGGAGATCCTCCAGCTTCCACGCCTGCCTTAAGTTCCTTCATCTCAGCTCTCATGGCATCAATTGTATTTAATACATCCATGAGCCTACACTCAAAGGAAGTGATGGCCTCCTTTCTCTCGAATTCGGCACACTGGCAGCCCTCCAACTCCTTTCGGATGTGGTCATTCTCCACAAGGTTGAATTCCTCCATAGTCTTGAACTTGGCGTCCGCCGCTTTCAAATGTCGGCCTAGTATCTCCATGGCCAGCCTCGCCGTTTCAACCCTTACAATTCACTCATCTCCTACTGTGACGTCAATGGGATCCTCGCCATGCTCATCGTCACTTTCTTCAGTGGTTGAAGGTGGGTGAAATGTTAGCGCCTCACTTGGGATGGGAGCACTTTGTCGCTACTCATATCGTGCTTCTTTCCCTTGTGGTTCATCTTTCCGTCATCCAGATAGACGTTGGTGGTGCTAGCAGTGTTGGAGTCTCCTTCGTTGACCATTCCCTTTGTAGCAAACCTATGCTCTGATACCACGTTGTCACGGACGTAGACTCTAACTAAAGCTCTGTGCGGCACTTGAAAACTTACTCACTAATCTTTGAAGATCTTGTAAGCTCAAGTAATCCTTTGAAACTAAGATCGCTAAGAGAATGTAAAGAAAGAATTAGAAAGATTTGATAAGTTTGGAAGAAGACTTTGTATTTACTTGGAAGATTGCTTACAACTTGAGTGATGCTTTGCAAATGAATGGCTCATCTATTTATACTACAACCTACGGGCTAAAGTGCAATTAAAAATTACTTTACAAGTCGCTAAAGTATTTACACTTTGGTCCGTCTCTAGAATTCACTACATATTCTAGGAAATTCCAAAGACTTTTCTAAATATCTGAGGGGCTCTAGAGTTCTCCATAAGCCTCTCCATAACTGTAGATTATTCTCTCCAATTCCGGTGCCTAATTTGAACTGTGAAGTGGCGGGACAGGACATTGTGCTCCCATTGAGGTTGGTTTTCAAATTTTGTTGAGATATTTTATCTTTAAAGAGCATATTGGGTGTGGGCTTGAAGCCATTAAGTCTTACTAATCGTTAAATTTTGTTGGGTTGCATCATATTGTGTGATTTGAACTATATACATGAGATATCTAAATGTGTGCCTGTAAAATGCAAATCTTGATTGTAATAGTTGAAATTTGAAATTAAACTGATAATTATGTTAGGTTTGAGTCCAATTTGATGTGGGTGAAGTCTGATTAACTTAATGTTGACCCAATTTCGTGATTTTTCCCAATGATAGACATTGTGACTACTTTCTTAACGGGAAATCGTCAATTTGAGCAATACTTAGCAATATATGGGGGAAATCTGAGTACCCATGGGTAGATAAGCATATAGGTGGGTCGTAATAATGTTGGAAAATTGGTATTTGTTGTATATATTGGGTTTAGCTGTAAAAATTAGGCACTAGGTTACACTCTTCTTGTTTGCCTGGCATGTCTTATCTCGCCAAGAAGGTTAGGCGAATCGCTGAATTAGCCCCATCTCACCTTCTTCAGCATATATGTGACCTTGGGTACTGTTCCTTTTTGCGGGCTTATCTTTGTCTGCTAATCCACTTGATGACTTACCGAGTGGGAGTGGACATCGCCCTTGAGTCATGTTTGTTCTCAATTTGCACTATCATTTCGGCGGACTTGTCTTATCCCGCCGAAACAGATTCGGCGAATCACCGATTTGGAATTGACTTAGCCTTTTATGCCTTAATCCTATGATATTTGCTATTGTCCAATTCAACAAGCTCATCGGAGATCACTGATCGTGCTTCGTGATTCGGCTTACCGTTAGGCGAGGCTCAAGATAGGTTTTGAAATTTGATTCAAAGTACATTTGATTTCAACTAAATTTCACAAATCCTATGTGTGAATGTGTGCTTTGTAGGTAATGACAAGAACTAAAGGAAAGCAAGTGCTTACATCTAATAGTGAGCCAGTCAAAGAGGCTCTTTCTCCATATATAAAGAGACATAGGGGCTTAGCCATAATGATCCTTTGGAGGCTTTCCATCATCAACAATTCACCACCGTACAAGCATCGACCTAAGAAAGGGTACAACAAAAAAAGGGGGTGGTGAGGAAAAGGACTAAGATTAGGTCCAAATTTGTGCAAACCTCTTGTGTACAAGAACCTACTTCTAGTGCCCTCTCATTTATCGCTTCCAGAGCCTTCAATAGGCTCAAAGTAGCTTTAGAGGGGACCATTCTTGAGGAAAGACGACTCTCCACAGATGGAGTCTTGAGCGACTACCCAATAATTTGGGACACCATTCAGTTTTGCAAGTTTGACGGGTTCACAAATCCAACAAACACCTACACTCCTTCTTTGGTAAGGGAGTTCTACAATGGATATGATCATGCCCTCTGAAAGAAGCGAAAGGGCACGGTTTGGGTGGCAAGAAAGTATCATGCGATACTGGAGAAATTAACACTGCACTGAAAATGCCAACATTTGAGTAGTATTTGTACTCACTCCAGATACGACATTACTTGGACTCCTTGAAAGGATGGTTGGCCCCTTGATGTCTGATTCTTCTCTGTGCTCGATGGCTGGTGATGTTTGGATTAAGAAGAAGGATTTGAATGTGATGGAGACATATTATTTCGTCTTCATAAGCAGTAACATAATGTTTTCACATAATAAGTTTGTCATGACATGTCAATCTTGGTAGGCACTATCCTAGACAGAGAGAACACACATGTGGGTGTGATAATAGATGAGGGGATTCCGATGAGACCTAGGCAGGAGCAGAATTCTCTCTCATTTGCGGTACTGATAACACAGTTATGTTAGACGGCTAGAGTCCATTTCAAAGCATTTACAGATCTGAGGATCACACCATCCTCATCTAGTGATATCAGACATATTGAGGCTGATACAGGTCAGAGGAAGCTGTCTCCACTAGGCATGACGCATGTAGTTGATCCTACCCCATTAGCGGTTGAGGCTAGCACTCCTACTCATTCTATGGAGCGTGCAAGTATTTCTTCTATTGTTTCTCCTCCTCCTATGGATGCTAGTGCTACTGCTTCTACTGTGAGACCTTCCCTCACTCCTATCTCCCATCCCCTATTGTCCCAGGCGATGATTTATCAAATAGGTTGTCTTTCCCGGTCGGCATATGTTAGAGTAATAAGGGTTATGACGGACATGCTGAAGATGATTGATATGGACATTCAAAAGGCCTCAATCCATTGATACGGAGAGTAGTTATAAGCGAGGGGTGGGTTGAGAGTCATAATGCGAGGTTCGATAACCTCACAACGAGATTGAAGGGCCAACGATAGCTCTGGTGCACTAGACACCATGAGGGACGAGCTCGCTACCTTGCGAGTCTACGGCCATATCTATTCTTTGGGGTGATGTTCCCCTATCGGATGCTGATACTTATCGTAACCAACGACACTAACCTACGGTATGAGTGTCTACAATCGTCGATAGTATAGTAACCCAATTAAAGGTTGGGGTCGTGTCCTAAGGGAGTGGTTTTTGAGAATTGATAGAAAAATAAAATTAAGCTCTAACTAGTCGTAGCTAAAGACATTAAGGAACAAAAACATTGTAAATAAAGGGGGTGACACGAAAGTGTCAAATATCGATTTTAGGATTTTGTTACAAGTAGTAAAAGCAACAAAAATTAACCAGAGAATCAAGTATTGGGAAATGTTCTTAGGGTGTGACCGCAATAGAAGTTGAGATAAATAGTTGGGTACATGCTTTTGACAAGAAATTTGTAAGATATTAGTGACTAGGCTAAGCTTTAAATGGAGTGGTTTTGTATTTGCAATTACAAACCCTTTAGATTAAACCACAACCACTAGGTGAAATCACCATTAAACTACATCTAACCTATCATCAAGCAAAACCCAACAATAATATCAACACATATTTGCTAAATCACACCCCAAGAATGGGGGTTTTTATCCACACATCTAGAAATAACAAAATACACCTAAAATGATAGTAAAATCAAATGGGTATAAGAAATTAAACCTTAATTTAGGCAAAGGAAGAAGAATAGAGAAGACCCACTTCCAACTTGGGAAAGATGAACCTCTTTCTTTAAGTTCACAAAAACCCTCTCCAAACTTGAGAGAAAATATCTAAAAAATACTATTCTATTTTGGAAATTAGAATAAAATTTTGACTCTTAAAATTAATAATAAATTCACTATTTATAGACTTTAGAGAATAGCGCTGGCGGATCTTTTAGCGAAGTTAGTCCATGTCACCAAATGACTTCGGCCACTCTCCATTCATCTGTCTCATCCCCGTTTCGTGCTTGCCATCAGTACCTTCACGTTCTGGACCATTGAGCGGTATAGTACTGCTTCGCGAAACTATTCGGCGAAGTGCCAACTGCTACTTTCATTGCCTTTTTTATCCTTCTCCTTCAGGGCTTCGCTTACTGGAACAAAGGGCGAAGTAAATCCCTTCGGCGAATCACCAAGTGTGCTTGGCGATGCTCGGGTTTCAGCTTCGTCGTTCTTTTCAGCCTTTTTGTTCCTTTTGCACCTAAGTGTCCATGCTTTTACTAAACCTTGAAATACCTGAAACTTAAGAGTTTTCATCAGATATTTAGACAAAATAAGCATTCGAGGACACTATTCCTATCAAAATAAAGCCTTAAATGAGTCCAATTTGTGGACTCATCAACACCCCTAACTTAAATTTTTTCTTGTCCTCAAGCAAACTTAAGTTCAGTCGTTCAAAAAGGGTGTCTCAAATAGTGCTACACAAGACTCAAAATGAACATACACAACAAGATTCAAATTACTTATGCACAGATCAACTGTGTACTCCAAGATTCAAGTTGTGACCCACCATTACAAGAGATTCTCGTGCTCGCAATACTTGCTACTTGTTCAAGTTCAAGCTCGACAAAAAGTATCTAAATGCCCTCACATGAAAAATGATTCCATATTCAGACACAGAGGTTAATCAATTCAAGATCAAGAATCAAATGCAACGCTCACACTTAAAAAGAGGAACACAATGCATGTTTTTACCCATAGATTTGCCCTTATTTCCCAATCGACTTTCGATTCGGCTTACTAAAGATCACAAAAATCTTTCTAAGGCTTGTAATGGGGATGAGTGAAAATGTATGGTCATTTAGGCTCAATGGCTCTTTCCTCGTGGGATGTGGTCTTCTCAAAGCATTCCCTTCTCCTTCTTTATCAATTTTTTTTCTAATGCTTTTAAGTCACATGTTTATTCATCTTCATGGATTTCTTGGAAACCCGATCTCCTTCGAACCCTATTCCACTCTTTTTTTAATTAAAGGGGTTTCCATTGTTCTGCAACACCATGGGTTAAGGGGGACTTTTCCTGTACTTCTTGACTTCTCCTTTTCCTTGTCACCACACCCCAACTTAGGCTTTTGGCCTAAGTTGGTTATTCACTAAAGCAGAAATTAAGAGGATTATAGGTAGTGGGTTAAGTGAGGTCTAGGGTTCATCAAGGTTCTTCCAAAGGAAAGGTAAGGCTCAAAGGGTGTTCAAAAAGAGTTTCACACACTCATGGGTAGGCCACAAAAGAGGTATTTGTCAAATTTGGCTCACACTCTTTAAAGTTGCTTAAGATCATATCAAGAGGACACATTTCTAAATCAATCAGACTAACAGGGCAAATTATGGGTTTATTCATGCATGGTTCGAAGCAAACTAATCACACAAGGTATCGACACTTAAGTTAAGCAAGACTACACACTTTCGCTAGTGTGCAACAGTCATAACAAGAGAATCAATTCGATAAATGACTAATCACAAGAAGATGCAAAGAGTTCAGATATTGTCTATGCAACTTCATTTGGCCTCATCATAGCCATACATTCATGTTCTTTCAATTCAGAGCACTATTCAAGTCATCAGTATTGATCGAAATTGAGACTTAAATTTTTACAAAAGAATAGCCACGTTCAACTCATGTGGGGTGGCAAAAATGTGCGAAAAATTCAAACAATTTCTGAAGGGTTAAAATCATTTTGCAACTAAAAGTAAATGGAGACACGAACTCAAACATCCATAGAAAAGCAGTAATTAACACAATTATAAACAGACAACCCCAATGTCTTTCAAAACACGAATCATAAATAGCACACAAAAGTGTGGACTTCACCCCACCACAAATAAAAAGCAATTTGTCCTCAAATGCTAGTAATACAGAATCCATAATGCAAAGTAAACAAAGACAAAGAGGGAGGTAAATAGGTGATCCTGGCTAATCTATCGCTCTATTTTTCTGGGCATAAGTATTCGAAATGACTACTAGAAGAACCAGCTCCACTGGATCCAGCAACATGAGACCTTGTTTAAGAAGCTCTCACAACAGCAATTATCATGATTTCTTCAGTCTCGGCTATGTCATCCGATGTATCTTCCTCAAATATTGCATCGTCAGTTTCTACCTCAGATTCAGGATTAACTATATGCTCCTTTCCATGTCCATGTCTTGTGGTGATCAGAGCTACTTCAAGCTTATCTGGAATCTCTACTGTTCCAAAGACCATGGATACCTCGGTGGACCTCATGTGGTCTATATCATTTCGTAGTTCAGCAATGGTAGCTTTTAAAGTTGTCACCTCCTTTGTGGACCCTTGGTTATGCTTGCACACTGCTATTCTTGCCGCTAGGGCATCAATGGTAGTGCTCAAAGGTGTCACAACATCAGTCAAGGCAATACAAATCATGTATGGAATAGAGGCCTCTAGGTTCCCAGCTCGACGATTGGCAGAAAGAGCCAGTTGTCCCATCCGGAGTAGAGACTCCTGGAGAGTGGAAGTCGGGCATCAGCAGCAACAATGCTGGGTTTTGGTGATCGTGCAACAATAGAAAAACTTGGAGGATCGGCATGACTAATAGTGCCAATGGATATACCTGAAGGTCCAATGGTCGGAGTACAGAGATGTGTCTCTACAGGTGATAATTCTGTGTTTACTATCTTCAGTGATGCTGCCTTTTTCTTTTCTGCCTTATCCTTAAGATACTCGGCTTCGATCCTTCGAATATCAGTAGCGGCTATGGGCATCACTTTTATGTCCTTCCTGATATCCCAAGGCACCTGGGCTCGTTTGCACAATTCTGTGATCAAGACTGGAAATAGAAGTGAGGTTCGGCTCTGTCTTGCACGCAAGAGTATCTCTGAAGCGATGATTGTACCGAAGTTTATCTGAGTCTCCTCTATGATGTAACCTAGGCAGACTGCCTTGGCAAGGCGAAGGATCGACTTATTTTGGGATTGCATAATAATGTTGCTGATAAAAACAAACCAGAACTTTGCCGGTATGTTTAGTTCTTTCATTTCAATTGGAACTCCTTCCGCCGCCCACTTTGGAGTTCCATCTGCATTTAGTCTGGTTAACCACTCTTTCATCTCTTCTAGCTTCTTTGGTCTAATCAGATACTAGTAGTGATCCCCAATATTTGTGGGCATGCCCAAGTCTGCGTTGATTTCCTCATTGTCACACTTCAATCTCTTGCCTCTGACAACCACATAGCTAACTTCTTTGAAGGATGCTGCTAGTTGCTTTTGCTGGGGTATTATTTCACTATATGCACTGTAGAACTCTCTTACCCAATTTGGAATAGAAGGGCCACAGGATTTAGTAAAGATTTGGAACTTGTGGTATCTCAGACACTTCATTATCTCTGGGTATTTATCTATAACCCCATCTGTGGACATTCACTTTTCTTCTAGAATTGTCCTCAACCCCTCAGCCTTTTCTCGATTTGATTTCGACTGAGGGCCTTGTACGAGAGGTGCTAATACCAATGTCAACGCTGGAACTAGAGGTGCAGTAATTATAGGCTGGGGAGTCCTGGCCTTGGGTGAATCATTCCGCCTCTTAACTCGCCGCTCAGCCCTATCTGGTAATTCAAAGGCCTTGTGTTTGCCTTTCCCTTTTTCGCAAGTCTTGGAAAGTTTAGCAACTTTGCTTCTGAATATATATGTATCCTTGTTCATTGTAATCCCTTTTGTTCTGTCTTGGGGTGGCTTGCTTCTTCTTGCAACTTTAGATTTATCCATTTCTGCACAGAATTCGAAAGAAGTCAGAACAACTAGATCGAGTTTTAGAGAGACACAATTTCAACAGGATTTCCCGAAAGGCTTAGCGAATCACCGAAGGGTTCGGCGAGTTCTCCTTAGCGCTTAGCATAATATAAAGTCATCAGAAAGACTCATCACACGACATTGAATAAAATTACCTGAAATGAGAGCATCCATACCAAAATTAAATGTAGGGTTTGGAGAGCGAACCTTTTAGGCAGATTAGTTCAACACTGTGATGCTAAGCAGCAGGTTATTACAGATCCAAGCACTACTCAAACAACTGAAATATTTATGTTTTACAAAAATTCTGGAAATACTAAGTAGGTGTGATTTTCGCGATAATCGAGAGTGAGGGGTATGAGAAAAGAAAAAAAAGTTGAAAGTTAAGGCCCGTGGTTTTATAAATCCCATCCAGATCTAACCCATTCGGCTACATTATTTGGATTTGCTTAGGTACTCGGCGATCCGCCGAGTGTTCATCTACCTCGCTGAGTTTTACAGGACCCTTAACCAAAGTGAGGATCCAAACGACAATCTTTGTAGCGGTCGCCAATATAATAGGCGTTTCGCCAATTGGATTTGAGTAATTCATCCTGCACTTTTCATAAACTTTTCATGCTCCATTCCTACAAAATCAGAACACCTTTATTTCAAAAATAACAAACTTAAAGTAGTTAAGGGTTTTGGGTTGCCTCCCAAAAAACACCTTAGTCAACGTCATGGCACGACGCAGGTAAGCACCTAACATTCACTTTTGGAGTTGGCTAAAACATCATTTGGCCACCCCCTGTGTTGTGCCTGACGGAGATCAGGCATTATGTGACCCAAAAGAGTTTCAATTAGTTGGATAGATCTAGAGTGAGAACTGCTCATCTAATTTAACGCTTCTACACTTTCCCTAATCTTCTCTAACACTCTATCTTGCTCACTTAGCTTTTGAAGGATGGTTAATAACATATCTTCGATATGTTTATTTTCAATATCCATTGACTTGCCCTGCTCAGTAGGTAGTCGACATTTGCTCTTTTCTTTGGACATCACTTCCGGTTCCTCGATATTTTGGGTAAAGTTGTTCATCTGACCTAGCAAAATGATTAAATGCTGGTCTTTCTCAGTATCTTTGTTGGTTTTAGCCACAAGGTCAAAGAATTTGGCTGAGGTCTCATAGGAGTATTTATCGTGACCTCCTGGCATAAGTCGGTCGATTAACACTCTACTTTCGGGACTTAGACCCCTATAGAAGCATTCCAGTAGAACTAAATCAGGGATTTCATGAGTTGGCCATTGTATCAATAGTGTTTTAAACCTCAGCCACGACTCATGAATAGGTTCTCCTCCTAGATGATTGAAGTTCAGGATGTGATCTCTGAATCTCATCACTTCTACTTAGAGGTGCTCCATTGGTCCACCATCCCCATCATGTATACTCATTATCATGTCTCAACACACAAACAAACCAGACAAAACTAAATATTAGGTTAGTGAACTACAACTAAGAAGAACAAAAATTCTACTAATCTATAAATTCTCAAATAACACCACTCCCCGGTAGCGGTGCCATTTTGATGCTTATCGTAACCAACGACACTAACCTACGGTATGAGTGTCGACGATCGTCGATAGTATAGTAACCAAACTAAAGGTTGGGGTCGTGTCCCAAGGGAGTTTGTTTTGAGAATTTATAGAAAAATAAAATTAATCTCTAACTAGTCGTAGCTAAAGACATTAACGAACAAAAACATTGTAAATAAAGGGGGTGACACGAAAGTGTCAAATATTGATTTTGGGGTTTTGTTACAAGTAGTAAAAGTAGCAAAAATTAACAAGAGAATCAAGTAATGGGAAATGTTCTTGGGGTGTGACCGCAATACAAGTTGAGATAAATAGTTGGCTACATGATTTTCACAAGAAATTTGTAAGATAATAGTGACTAGGCTAAGCTTTAAATGGAAATAAGTTCCCTCTCGGGCAACTTAACCCGTTTCAAATGTGTTCCTCTCGGAAACCCATTGGCCGCATGAAGACCAGCCTACGCCTTACCCCACTCAGTGTCTTGAGTTGAGTGTTAGGATATGGGACTAGGGTTCACCCTCTCGGTCTGAACCTCATGTCGACCCACTCCTTAGGCCATCAGTCTAGCGGTCTTGGTTTCGCAACCTCCCTCTCGGGCAAGCCGAAAACACATGAGTGGCTTTGTATTTTGCAACTACAAACCCTTTAGATTAACCACAACCACTAGGTGAAATCACCATTAAACTACATCTAACCTATCAACAAGCAAGACCCAACAATAATATCAACACATATCTGCTAAATCACACCCCAAGAATGGGGGATTTTAGCCACACATCAAGAAATAAAAAAAAACACCTAAAATGATAGTAGAATCAAATGGGTATAAGAAATTAAACCTTAATTTGAGAAAAGGAAGTAGAATAGAGAAAATTGACTTCCAACTTTGGAAAGAGGAACTCCTTTTTTCAAGTTTCCAAAAACCCTCTCCAAACATGAGAGAAAATATCTAAAAATTACTATTATATTCTGGAAATTAAAATAAAATTTCATCTCTTAAAAATAATAACAAGTTCAGTATTTATAGACTTCATAAAATAGCGCGGGCGGATCTTTCGGCGAAGTTAGTCGCTGTCGCCGAATGACTTCGGCGACTCACCCTTCATCTGTCTCATTGCCGGTTCGTGCTTGCCTTCAGCACCTCCACATTCTGGACCATTGGGTGGTATAGTACTGCTTCGTGGAACTATTCAGTGTAGTGCCGACTGCTCTTTTCATCGTCTTTTTGATCCTTCTCCTTCAGGGCTTCGCATACTGGAACAAAGGGAGGAGTAAATCCCTTCGGCAAATTACAAATCGTGCTTGGCAATGCTCGGGTTTCAGCTTCGTCGTTCTTTTCAGCCTTCTTGTTCCTTTTTGCGCCTAAGTGTCCATGCTTTCACTAAAACATCAAATACATGAAACTTAAGAGTTTTCATAAGATATTTAGACAAAATAAGCATTTGAGGACACTATTCTTATCAAAATAAAGCCCCAAATGAGTCCAATTTGTGGACTCATCAGATGCACCTACTTCTATGCTAGAGATGCCTATTGCTGAGCCTTTTCTCATTGAGTAGCCTGAGATAGCTGCGTGTGTTGATGTTGTTGATGATGATAGTGAGCGGGTCGATGATAAGTTGGCCGAGGAAATGGATGAGGAGGATTTGAGAAGCGAGAAATATGGGATTGCTCAGACCTTGACTGAGATGCAGAAGACTGACGTACCATGAGTTTACACTACTTTTAATGCATTAAACTTAGAGCTTTGCATGATTCCTAGGCATTTTGCTATTAGAAGTGATGGTATTTTGATCTTATTTTGCAAGAAATAGGTTTGAAAAAATTAGTGTTGACAGTGTCTAAAGCAACAGGAATTTGGAAACGGACGAGGCCACTTACGAACCGCCGTTCACTAGATGAGCCTAGATGGAGGCGTGGATTGAGAGTTCAACGATGTCTAACTAAGGGTGGAACCACAGAAGCACTGACGAGGTGTGATTCTAATGACGGACCATCATTGATGGGTCGTCGATGTCTTCAGAGAAGATTTGTTCCAATACTTGCAAACCGGTTAAACGGGACGAACCGTCTTATACCTATGGTCCGTATGTCGTGACCATCATTAGCATCCACGGGATTTTTAGCCAACTGCTGAGCTATGGTAGAACCCACAGATCGTAGGTGAGTAGTCGTCGACGACACTTCCCAAATCGGAATTTCCTAAACTTCTTTTTCCTACTTGGTTAAGGATCTATTTTATATAAATATTTTTTTAAATTTTCTTTATGAGTGGTTAGACTTTTTGTGATGCTTTATTTTGACTTTGGGAATTTAAAAAAAAAATACTTTTGGCAATTAATTCTTGAAGCTTTGTTTATGAAATTGGTGTTTGTTCTTCAATTAAAGGTTCTGGATTTCATTGATTCTTATTGTAAGTTCATGATTTATTTTATTAACCCTAATATGAATTGTGAACCTCAAGAATGAGAAACTAAATCCACAAGTAGGGTTGTGGGAACCATGAATAATTAACAATGTATGACTAATAATTAAGTAATTCTAAAATAGTGTTTGCATGTACCTTTTAACTAAATCCCTTCATTTTGAATGTTTTTTAGCGGTGAGCAACGTTAGAACTCGTCGCATCCATACTTGCCTGATAAAGGAAGTAATAGAAGAGAAATGTATAGAACAACGGAGATTAAGCGTAATAATCCGCTATCTAATAGCCTGACCCACCTACCAGTAGGGCTAATTTGGGTTAAAGATAAGAGTTAATTAAGCATACACCCGTACATTGATCAACTTGTATGGTGAAATTTCCTATGTGGATGATCAATCACTTAGGAGAACTTACCAACCTTTCATGTTAACACTAAGAAAGAGTTACTATTATTAGGATTACTGCGTTCAGAGCTTATGGGGTACACATATGCCCTAGTTTTCATCTCATATTGATAATACAAACCGTGAATCCTATTTATTTGTTACTTGTTACTACAAATCAATCAACTGTTACTTTATTTACAAATCCCCCTTTTACAGAAATAATCTTGACGAAAAGTATAATTAACTGTGAATCATCCTAAGTCAAGACCATATTCCTTGTGGGATCGATTCTAACCTCAATTATATTCTTTATTTATCAATGACCGCTTATACTTCTTTAGGAAGGTCTAATTTAGGCGTATCAAATTTTGACGCCGTTGCCGGGAACTAAGGCTTTTAGATTAGACTAATTTCATTATTTGAACTTTCATCAATTATTTCTTGATCTATTTTTATTTTCTTTTTGTATTCTACGGGTCTTATTTCTGGTTTATGCCAAGTACACATAGTCAAGGAAATCCCCTGACCCTTTACGATCCTGAATTAACAAGAACTTTGAGAAGAATAGCTGGAAGAGGTCAAACTCTTGAGGAATTGAATGCTCCAACCGAAGTTGGTCAAGGGGTTGTGCTGGAGCACAACTTCCTGGAGTTGTGGAACTGAATAGAGGCTTCCAAGTGAACCTGCAAGTTGCAAATGCTGACGGAGTGTAAATTCATCCATCCCTTATGTGTGTGAAAAGTAAAATCTATATATTCATTTGTGGTAACTAGTAGCTTGATGCAAATGTTTACATCTAGAGGATTGTTTGTTGGGTTACATTCAAGGGATCCATATGTGCATATAAGCAAATTGAAGAGTATCTGTATGAGTAGTGTGGTATGACCACATTTAGGCATGGACGCTATCCGCTCAAGGGTGTTTCCACTTTCGTTGACAGGTGATGCTACTGTATGGTTGTCTGAATTGTCATATAACTCAATCGCCACTTATGATGAGCTGCATAAGGTATTTATGGAGAAGTATTTTCCATTGTCCCAAATGTTGAACCTCAAGGGTAAACTCAATAACTTCATAGCATTGCACCGCTATTGGGATAGATTCAGTGGGTTTATGAGAAGTAGCCCAACCACTGCATAGATGACGATTCATTGAAGGAGTATTTATACATAGGGAAAGATTATAATGGAAAAATTGTGCTAGATACTATTGCTGGAGGATGTTATGGGGAAAACACATTTCAAGAGATCCCTGAGAAACTTAAATAGATCTATAAGAACAACAACACATGGAGAACTAAAATGTCGAATACCGGAAGGAATACGTTTGCTTTCCAACCCGCTCCAAATCACTCCAATGATAATATTAGAAAAGAGATGGCCCAATTAAGAACAGAGATTCTCTTGGTGTTGAAACATGTGAGTGGAAGTGCAGAGAAAGTGAATGCAGTGAACTACCATAATAGAGCACCAATCCGGATTATTGGCATACATTTATGAAGAGGATGGGAATCTTGTAAATGATCAGACGGGGGGTTTTTTGAAACAATGCCCAAGCATCCAATTCGGATAATTGGCATTAGGGTCAAGGAAACCAAGGTCGAAACTACGGTAACTAAAATTGTGAAGGGAACTATGTCTGTAATGGGAATTATAATCGGGACAACAACTATAATCTGAATAGATATGGCAATATGAATGATAAAAGTGGACCATATGTTCCACTTGGGAACGGAGATGCTGGATAAAGTATGAATCATATTGAAGATATGATGACCAAAATGATGACAATATTTGATTCGACTGATAACAATGTGAAGGAGATGCATAATGATGTATCGGGCATTCGTCAGAAAGTTGAATCACATATAGTATCGATTAAGCAAATTGAGCAGAAACGGAGCGAGTTGTCTGCAACTGCAAATCTGTGTCAGCAAGAACACTTCCTAGAAATACTATCCAGAATCCAAAGAATGATAGACATTGTATGG
This sequence comes from Solanum acaule, assembly GCA_036250505.1. Classification (NCBI taxonomy): domain Eukaryota; kingdom Viridiplantae; phylum Streptophyta; class Magnoliopsida; order Solanales; family Solanaceae; genus Solanum; species Solanum acaule. The sequence continues at coordinate 84,235 of JAJOOR010000743.1, forward strand.
CAGTTACTACTAGGGGTGGAAAGCATACTATAGACCCTCATATGCCGACTAGAGTGTAATGTGTGGAAGACTAAGATGAGAATGAAGTTGAGGTAGTTGAAGAGTCCAGAGATGAGAATGAGAAGGAGGTTGAGGTGACACAAAAGATCATGCATATGTTGAAACCTCTGTCTCTCTTCCCACAAAGATTGGTAAAGATAGCGGAAGAAGAAAAATATCACAGGTTCATAGCTATGTTGAAGCATTTGTCCATAAATGTTCCTTTGATTGAGTCACTTGAGAAAATGTAGGGTTATTCAAAATTCATGAAGGATTTGGTGAGTAAGAAGAGGATTGTCAGTTTTGAAGGTGTTGATAAGTTGCAACATTGTAGCTTTATTTCTACTAGATCATTAATGCCGAAAAAGGAAGATCCTGGAGCATTTACCATCCCACGTACTATTGGTATGTTGAACTTCGCTAAGGCCCTATCTGACTTGTGTGCTAGCATAAATCTGAAGTTGTTGTCTTTATACAAGATGCGGCTACTTATAGTGGATTGCGGTGCTTCAAGATGTCCTTGTGAAAGTTGAGACATTCATCTTTCCGGTGGACCTTGTGATACTAGACTGTGAGGTTGACTTTGAGGTTCCCATCATCTTAGGGAGAACATTCCTTGCAACTTGGCATTGTTGTGCCTGAATGCACACACAAGTGTACGTGGTCGCGCAAGTAATACAGTGACTCTTTCTAGCCAGATTATCGAACCTAAAGGACTTTAATTTGACAAATAAAAACAGTGTCGTAACTAAAATAAATTGAGTTGTGTGACAAAGAGTTGTAAGAGTTTGTTTAAACTACTAATATTAAGACAATTAGTATTATTAATTAAACAACAAATGATTCAGTTGCATAAAAAGATTTCACAATTCGAGAGAAGTTCCAGGGTTGCAGCTTAAGCCGATTTCAATCATAATAAATCTTACTCTAGCATTCGACAAGCTATCCCGTTACTGATTCACAAGGTTGAATTTATGATCATGGTCTCCCTACCTCTAATTGCCTAACAACATTGACAACCTAATTACATCATTGAGCGGGGATGGGCATGAACCAACCGTGGAGCATTAAGCTGTTGTCTTTTATATTAACCAAACGGGGCATATATGTATATTTCTATCGTATATGCGAAACATCCTATGTTTTTACGCTATAATGAACATGCTCCTCACATTCCTTGGTCTATCCCTTCATTCGTCTTCCAAGTTTAAGGGTGGACAATGAATCTATCTTAATGTTGATTGGGCATTTAAATAGTAAACACTAGAATGCAAGAATAACTCATAAGAAAACCTGTCTTATGCCAAAGGTAATCAATATTATACCATCAATCGTAGCCACAACCCTTGAATAAGGAAAATTAGCAACTCAAAGTGCAAATCATCATACAATAAAATTCAAAGATCATTCAAGTGTTTAGGGAAATTAAAGAGTAGAAGAAAAACCCTAATACTTGTCACAAGAATCACCCAAGTCATGTTCTCCTCTTCTTAAAAATTAAATAATAATAAAATAATACAATTCGACTATTTATAGGTTGAAATAAAACATGTGAACAAATCTTGGAGTCCAGGTTCGCGACGCGTACCTGTTCCATTGCTTCACATTTTGACAACTTCATTCCTTCACCGCGATGCGCATGTATCACACATTCCATTGGTTTGTGCACTTCATTTGCCAAATTTTGGCTTCCAATACCGCGACGCGGAGATGCTCTTCCTTAGTACATTTTCCAGCTTTTTGCCATTTCTCCTTAACGACTTCAACTTCCATATTTTTCTTTTTCTTTGAGATGACTTCCTTTTTTACTCATTTTTCTTTCTTTTCCCTATAGAAACACCTAATCATATTGCTTAGCGGAAACACAATCAACTGACTCTAAAATGTAATTAAACCTATGCATTTAGCTCTCGAACTTAGTTAAATATATGGGATAAATTGGTTATTAGGCATATAAGTACGCCTAAGATCAGGCGTACTTTGGTTGATATGGAAAGAGGGTAGATGAAGTTTAGATTACACAATGAAGAGGTAAATTTCAATAACTGTAGGTCAATGAATCATGAAAGTGATCATAAGTCGGTGTCGGCGGTAAGTCATTTTATTGAGGATGAACCAAAAATGTCTATTGAAGAGAGATTCGGTGTAGAAGCACTAGCGGTTGTGATCATGAACTTTCAATAAAATGGTATTAATGAATATGATGAGCTAGATGTTGCACTTCATGGGTTGATTTTTTCTCGTCATTAACCAAACAAGCTGGATATGGACTTGAAGAGGCTTTGATATTGGTATTGAAGAGATTCAAAAGAGCTATAGGATGGACCATTGCTGACATTATTAGTATTCCACCGGGTATTTGTTTTCACAAAATTCAACTTATGCTGGATAGCAAGCCAAGTATTGAGCATTAATGAAGACTGAATCCACTAATGCAAGAGGTTGTGAACAAAGAAATCATCAAGTGGTTAAATGTTGGGGTCGTATTTCCTATTGTTGATATTAGTTGGGTTTGTCTGGTGCAATGTGTGCCAAAGAAGGGAAGAATCATTGTGGTTCTCAATGCAAAGAATGAACTCATTCTAATGAGGTCGGTGACTTGTTGGAGAGTGTGTATGGATTAACGCAATTTGAATTTGTGGACTGAAGCAGATCACTCCCCAATGTGTTTCATAGACTAAATGTTAAATCGTCTTGTTGTAAAGGGTTGGTATTATTTTCTAGATGGGTAACCGGGCTACCATAAGATCTTCATAGCTTCGGCAGACCAAGAGAAGACTACTCACATTTGTCCTTATTCGACTTTTTCTTTCAAGAGGATGCCATTCAGTTTGTGCAATGCGTCGGTGACTTTTTAGCGTTGCATAATGTCTATATTTTCTGATATGGTGGAGGACACAATAAAGGTATTCATGGATGATTTCTCTGTGGTTGGTGACTCATTTGATGATTGCTTGGTACATTTGGTGGAGTGTTGAAACGATGTGAAGAGTGGAATCTTGTGCTCAATCGGGAGAAAAGTCACTTTATGGTAAAAGAGGGTATAGTTTTGGCCATAGAATTTCGCAAAAAGGAATCAATGTTGATAGAGAAAAAGTTAAAGTAATAGAGAAGCTACCACCACGTATCTCTGTAAAAGGTGTTAGAAATTTTCTAGGGCATGCAGGTTTTTATAGGAGGTTCATAAAGGATTTCTATAAAATTGCACACCCATTTTGCAAACTACTCGAAAAGGAGTCGAAGTTTGAGTTTGATGATGCTTCTCTAAGAGCATTTCAGGGGCTGAAACAGAAGTACACTTCTGAACCAATCATTATTTCACCGGATTGGGACAACCATATGAAGTGATATGTGATGTGATTAGTGTTGCACTTGGTGTAGTATTAGGGAAGAGGCGAGATGAGGTTCTTTATACTATATACTATGCGTGCAAAGCTTTGTATGTTGCTCAAAAGAATTCTACAGTTACTGAACAAGAATTTCTTTTTGTAGTCTTTGTGTTTGAGAAGTTTATATTCTATTTTCTTGGCACTAAATTTATTGTGCATACTAATCATTCGGCATTCACGTATGTTATGGAAAAGAATGATGCAAAACCAAGACTTATTAGATAGGTATTGTTGCTGCAAGAATTCAATTTTGAAGTGACAGATAGAAAGGGGACGGAAAACAAAGTGGTTGATCACTTGTCCAGATTAGAAGAATAGGCAATGATAAAGTTAGCTGATAGAGTTGAGATAAATGATGTGTTACCCAATGAACATGTATTAGATGCTTCTTTGGACCTTATCCCTTGGTTCATAGATTTTGCCAATTATTTGTCATTCCTCTAAAGAAGAAAATTCATGTTTGATGTGAAGAAATTTTTTTGGGAAGAGCCTTACTTGTTTCGTATATATGCCGATGGGATTATTTATCATTGTGTGCCCGAGGTCGAGATGATGAGTATATTGGAAGCTTGTCATTCATCTCATGTTGGTGGACATCATACTTGTATCCAGACTGCTCATAAAATGTTGCAGTATGGGTACTTATGGTCTACTATTCACCAAGATCCTCATGATTTCGCCATGTCTTGTGATTGATGCCAAAGAGAATGAGGTATTTCAAGGAAGCAAGAATTCTAATGAACCTATACTGGTGATTGAGTTTTTTTATGTTTGGTGTCTTGACTTCATGTGCCCATTTGTAAGCTCGAATGGAATAAAGTACATACTTGTAGTGGTTGACTATGTGTCTAAATGGGTGGAAGTTGTTGTGCTTTCAAACAATGAAGGGAAGCTAAGAGTGTCACGACATTTCTAAAAAGGAGTATCTTCTGTAGATTTGGTACACCAAGGGTGATTATTAGCGATGGAGGTTCACACTTTTGTACTAGGTTATTCAATGCATTTCATGAGAAGTATGGTGTTCGTCACAACGTAGAAATCCCTTATCATCCGGAATATAGTGGGCAAGTTTAAGTATCGAATAGAGAGATTAAGCAAATCCGTGCAAAGACTGTGAATGCTAACAAAATTGATTGGTCAAGAGGACTTGATAATGCTCTATGGTCTTATCTCACTCCATTCAAGACTCCCATAGGTATGTCCTCCTACCAACTTGTGTTTGGGAAGTCTTGTCATTTGCCAATAGAGTTAGAGTACAAAGCGAAGTGGGCACTCAAGAAGCTGAATTTGTATTGGGATGCTGCATCAAGCCAAAGATTGAATTATATAAATGAGCTAGATAAGTTTCTCCTAAAAGTGTATGAATGTTTAGACTTGTATAAGGAGAATATGAAGAAGTACTATGATCAAAAGATTGATAAGCATGAGTTTGTTCCCGCTGATTTGGTACTCTTATTCAATTCAAGGTTGCGCTTGCTTCCTGGCAAGCTCAAATCCAAGTGAACCGGGCCATTCAAAATGGCACAAGTATTTCATCTCAAAGCGGTTGAACTTCTGAAAAATGACAGAACGAAGTTCAAGGTGAATGGTCAAAGGATCATAATCTACTTGGAGCAATCGGAAGAAGTCAAAGAGGTGATAGAAGAATGGTTTTGATGAGGTCTGTGTAATCAAACTGTCACGACCCATGGGTACCCCCTAAATGTAACATGGCATATAGAACCCCAAGGGACTCCATACAAGCCACATAGCATATCACAACATAAATTAATAGAACAATAAAGAGTAAAACAACATTTTAAGTCCAAACCATTTTATAGAAAAGTGGAAGTCTAAACACATGTCTCATCATAACACTGTATTACAATTGAATGAAATTAGGCGTAGCCCATACATCATATCTGAAAAGGAAATACAAGAAAGAAACTATAACAATGAAGTTTATCCTCGAACCATGAGGACTGACCATGCAAGGGAAAGAATCAAAGTCCAAGTTCTAGCCACTATAATGGGAACCCTGCCTATCAGACCCTAAATTTGGGACAAATGTAGGCAAGAATATGCGTTAGTACAAAAATGTACTAAGTATGCTAGTTATGGATAAAAACATTTAAAACATGCTAAAAAGGACATTTGATTTCAAAATAAGCAATTTATAAAGTTTAAACATCATTGCAGAGATACTTGGAAAACATAAGTCATAGCATCATAGACAGTACAAACTAGCATCATCTTAAAATTCTTTGAACACATATGAGACACTTCTTTAAGTAACCTTAGTTCATTAATCATCTTGTTGTGGGAAAATTATCCTTCACCGACATAGAGACCATGTGAGCTATAACATGATCCCAGTGTCTCCCACACCAAAAACGGTTGCTACTTGCCTAAGGTAGAACCACGAACTTCTAGCTTAAGTGGATCCACTAGCTAATCAACCTATGGGGGCACATAGTTAAAAGATTAGGAGATTGCTACTAGAAACCCAGCCTCTACTAACGAGAGAGATTCCATCTCATGAAACTTCTTCTAGAAACCCGGCCTCTACTAACGGGAAAGCTTCAATCTCAATGTCAATATCCACTCAGTGCTAGGCATAATTCCCACATAATAGTATTTTCTTACTTATTCTCATAATCCATAGAAACTCATGTCATCTTGCAAATCCAATCTAGTTCATTAGGATAACTCTTATTTATTTATTCAATTAGGTGAGAATAGCCTTTCAACCTAAGAATTCTTGTTATGTGAGAAAAGCTTTCACATCATGCTAGTATGTTTTTATGAGAATAGCCTTTCACAACACAACATAAAACATCATCATTTTGGCACTTTACTATCAAAGAACCCTTAAACATTTACATAGTTTTCATAAGATCATGCATAAACTCACACTTTGCCCTTCCAAGGTTGAAAGCTTACTTTCAATCCACAAATATAGAAATCATGGTTTAGATAGGGATTTTATCATAAATTCATGTTATTCTATCAATTCATGCTTTAGATCATGAAACTCCTCTTTCACAATCAACAACCCACATTATGAGATTATAATTTGGAAAAACATGGTGGTGTGCATTGGCTTATAGGGGAAACATCGTAAAAGCATTCTAAATCATCAATTCATGCATATTTAAACATAATTCAATTATTAAGATCAATAATTAGAAGAACCCATGGTGATTGAAGAAAACCCTAGCTAATTGGGGAATAATACCTTTTGAAATAGAGGAATTTGGGGACTTCATGAATGAAAGAGATTTGTGGATGAAAAATACTGTACCTTGAATCCAAATGCTAGCCTTCAATAGAGAAATTTAACCCTTTGCTCCAAACCCTAGGTTGAATCTTTTTTTTCTTCTTTTAGTTTTCTAGAGAGAGAATATTTGGGTGGAAATTTGATTTTTTTTTGGGGAATTTGGAAGAGTGAAATAAATGGGGTGAATTTGGGGGTAAAAAGGCTTATATGGGTGTTTTAAGTATAGGATAAGCGATATAGTATAGGATGAATTAATTAGGAAAAGACCCAACTGCCCTTGAAAATAACTGCCACACAGTGACCCACGACATCCCACCGATGGACCGTGGATGGACCTATGGCCCGTCGTGCACATCCGTCAATAAGATTAGAGAGTTTTGCCTTGACGTACATTCCCCGTACTATGGATCGTGGACCCACCTATAGTCAGTAGGTCCAACTGTGGTTTATGGCCTGGAAAATCTTGGAATAGACTATCCATGGACCAACCTACGTTCTGTGGGTCAACCCACATGCCGTGGTTGGCCCTCGTGGATGGCACCTGTAATTTCTAAAATTTGGTAGGCTTCCCTATCTGGAGGAATACCGGTAAATCATTCGGAAACACTTCTGAGAACTCATTAACAACGTGACCACTCTAGAGTAGGGGTTTCAAAATCTACATCCCTTACCCTAAATATATGGTAAATGCAACCTTTAGAAATCATCTTTCTAGTTTTGAGAGAAGAGACAAACTGACCCTTAGGCATAGAATATCCCCTCTTCCACTCTAGGATAGGCTCATTTGGAAACTGAAATCTGACCACACGAGTCCTACAATCTGTGGAAGCATAGCAAGAATGCAATCAATCAATCCCAAGGATAACATCGAAATCTAACATATCAAGCTCTAACAAGTCAACAAGAGTAACTCTATGAGATAAGGAAATAAGACACTTTCTATAGACCCTCTTAGCACCATAGAATCACCAACGGGAGTAGAGACAGAAAAAGGTTCTAACAATATATCGAGGAGCACATCAAACTTCATGGCCACATAAGGCGTCTCAAAGGACAAAGTAGCACCGGGATCAATCAAAGCATATACATCAAGTTGAAATTCTTTTAACATATCGGTGACTACATCCGGAGAACTCTATTGATCACCTCAGGTTTGGAGAGCATAGAAGTGATTTTTCTTTGGAGCTTTGGAATTACCATCACTAGTCTTAGCCCTTTTTACCACCCTAGAATTCTCCTTGAGTTTCTCTCCTTCAATTTATTGTGCATGCACCATGAGACGAGAGATGTTCATGTCACCAATGAGCATGGTGGTACGAAATCTTTAACCACCATTTTGTACACACCCACTACAAACTTACTCATCCTTGCCTTAGAATCGGCAACCACTATTGGAGCATATTTGGATAATTGAGTGAACTTTAGAGCATATTCCCTCACACTCATGATTCATTGATAAAGGTTAATGAACTCAAACACCTTTGTTTCCCTCATCTCAAGGGGAAATAACCTATCAAGAAAAGCAAATTTGAACATTTCCCAGTCAATGGGACCCGCTCCCACCGGTCTTGCTTCCTTCCATTGGTTGTACCGCCCTTTAGCAACACCTTTCAATTGATAAGCGGTCAATTTTGCCTTATCTATAGGAGCCACTCCCATGATAGCAAGTACCTTATAGACTTCATCGATAAACTCTTGAGGATCTTCCCAACCTTGGAGCCATGAGATTCTAGAAGGTTCATCCTCATAAAGTCCCTTACTCTTGAAGCCGCCGTACCCACATTTGGGTTCACGGAGACTACCACGTCTCTATTGGCTTGGGCCATCATGGCTTGAGCCAACACTTGTAAAGCTGATCTAAACTCCGTATTTTGTAACTTGTTCGGCCAAGGGATCTACCGGAGCATGAGGAGGAGCATCTTTTTCCACATTCTCCCTCACATTCCTTCAAGCATAAGCCATTTAAGTAGACATGTGAATAGCATAAGGTAAGAATTAGGAGAGAGAGTTTATAGAGTTAAACTCTATAGCACGACTTTAGAATAATGAAAGAAGTGGAGTTTCCTAATCATTTTGTAGCCTCTCATTCATAACGGTTGCACGCTTCAAACTCATTAACAAGATTCTACTAGACGTGGCTTATGAGACATCCTAGGACCATTCTAAACCTTATGCTATGATACCGAGCTTGTCATGACCTAGGGGTAACCCTTAGATGTAATACAACGTATAGAACCCCGAAGGACTCCATACAATCCACTTAGCATATCATAACATAAAGTAATAGAACAATAAAAAGTAAAACAACATTTTTAATTCCAACCCATTTTATAGAAAAGCGGAAGTCTAAACTCATGTCTTATCATAGCTATCTATTCCAATCGAATGAAATAGGGCCTAGCCCATACATCATGTCCGAAAAGAAAATACAAGAAATAAAATGTAACAATTATTTTTGTCCTCAAAACATGAGGACTGACCAAACTCGGAGAAAAATCAAAGTCAACACTCTTGCCTCTATAATGGGAACCATGCCTGTCGAACCCTACATTTGGGGAAAATGTAGGCAAGAGTATTTGTTAGTACAAAAATGCACCTAGTATGGTATGTATGCATAAAAACATTTAGAACTTGCTAACAATGACATTCCATTTCAAAACATGAAATTTACCATGTTTAAACATCATCGTAGAGATAATTGGAAAACATAAGTCATAGAATCATATACAGTACAAGTTAGCATCATCTTTAAGCCTTTGAACACATATGAGATACTACTTTAAGTAACCTTAGTTCATTAATCATCTTGTTGTGGGAAAATTAGCCTTAACTGACATAAAGACAATGTGAGCTATAACATGATCCCCAGTGTCTCCCACACCGAAAAGGGTTGTTCTACTTGCCTAAGGTAGAACCATGAACTTCAAGCTTAAGTGGATCCACTAGCTAATCCACCTATGGGGGCACATAGTTCAGGGATAAGGAGATTGCTACTAGAAACCCGGCCTCTACTAACGGGAGAGCTTCCATCTCATGAGACTTCTTCTAGAAACCCCGCCTCTACTAATAGGAGAGCTTCCATCTCAATGTCAATATCCACTAAGTGCTAAGCATAATTCCCAAATAATAGTATTTTCTTTCTTATTCTCATCATCCATGGAAAGCCATATCATCTTCCCAATCCAATCTAGTTCATTAGAATATCTCTTATTCATTGATTCAATTAGGTGAGAATAGCCCTTCAACCAAATAATCCTTGTTATATTAGAAAACCTTTCACATCATGCTAGTATGTGTTTATCAGAATAGCCTTTCACAGCACAACATAAAACATCATCATTTTGGCACTTTACTCTCAAATCACCCTTAAACATTTACTTAGTTTTCATAAGATCATGTATAAACTAATACTTTCCCCTTCCAAGGTTGAAAGCTTACTTTCAATCCACAAATGTAGAAATCATAGTTTAGATAGGGATTTTATAATAAATTCATGTGATTCTATAAATTCATCGTTACATCATAAAACTCCTCTTTCAGAATCAACAACCTACATTATGAGATCATAATTTTGAAAAAAACCTGAGGGTTTGCATGGGTTCATCGGGGAAACATCATAAAAGCATTGTAAATCATCAATTCATGCATATTTAAACATAATTCACTTATTAAGATCAATAATCAAAAGAACCCATGGTGATTGAAGAAAAGCCTAGCTAATTGAGAAATTCTACCTTTTGAAATATAAGAATTTGGGGACTCCATGAATGAAAGAGATTCATGGATGAAAACTACCATACCTTGAATCCAAATTCTAGACTTTAATGGAGAAATTTAACCCTTATCTCCAAACCCTAGGTTGAATCTTCTTCTTCTTCTTCTAGTTTTCTAGAGAGAGAATATTTGGGAGGAGATTTGATTTCTTTTGGGAAATTTGGAAGAATGAATTAAATAGGGTGAATTTGGGGGTAAAAAGGCTTATATAGGGGCTCTAAATATAGGCAAAATGATATAGTATAGGAATAAATTAGTTAGGAAAAGACCCAACTGCCCCTAAAAATATCTGCCACACAGTGACCCACGACACCCTACTGACGGACCATGGATAGACCTACAGTCCGTCCTGTACATCCGTCACTAATTTTAGATAGTTTTTCCTTTACCTACGGTCCCTAGACCATGGACCCACCTACGCTCCATAGGTCCAGCCGTGGTTCATGGCTTAGACAAATCCTGCAATAGCCTATCCACGGACCCACCTACGGTCCGTGGGTCAACCCACGTGCTGTTGTTGGCCCTCATGGATAACACTTGTAATTTCTACAATTTGGTAGGCTTCCCTCTTTTCAATCTAGTGTGTTACCCAAAGGGTATGTGTCGTGCCGCAACGTTAAATCAAGCGTTACTTGGGAGGCAACCCATAATGTAACATCTAGCCAATTTTTGGAGTTTTGGCTGATTGTTATGAATTTTTAGGAGTCTCTATTGTTTATTTTTATTTATTAAGTCTCAGTGTTGGCTGGATTAGGTTAGAATAGAGTCCGTGTCCAAAAAGAGTCGAGAAAATATAAAAAGGATGTCCTTAATTGTGCTAAGTGTGTAGGAAAGCAAAGAAGAATACTCAGAATATTGTTGGTGCAAGGGTCTACGGTTCCCATCGACAGTCTGTCATTTCATCGAAGGTCCGTAGATGGCATCCGTAGATCTAGGTATGTATGATAAAATTTACTAAGTAGCCATTTGGCAATGCGATACCATATCACGATATGAAATCATGAGATGGAATTCGCGTTTAGACATGCTATTTCTTGCTGGTTCCATCTCATGATTTTATATCATGACATGACATCTCATATTTTTCAAAAATCATGATTTGGGAATTCCATATCCTGATTTGAGATTTTTTAGATACAAAAATTGACCCACGAATTTATATTTTGTTCAGACAACCCACATTTACATTTACTAACCATTTATTTCATATATAAATAAAATTTATAATCGCATCATTACTTTTTAAAATTTATTATTCTCACCAACATAAAATTTATTATTACTTTAAATTTGGTGAATATAAATGATAAAGTAGGAATTGAGTTGGTGAATATAAATAAGAACGGAGGTAGTAATAATATGCTTTTTTGGTTTTTCATAATAAAAAAACTTCTCTTTCGGCTACATATAAAAATGTTTAAAGCAATTTAATATGAAAAATGAAAATATTGGTGATGTATGTTTAATAATAACTACTTCCAATATGTTTGATTTTAGCACGAAATTAATTCACTGAAAATGTATAATTGCACACAAGTGAAACTAGGCATGAACTATTATGATATTGACACACAAGTGCAAATTGCCATAGCTTGTACACTGTTACATAATTATTTGCAAGATTACTAAAGGAGTGATGAAATATTTATGGTCTATTGGAATGAAAATATATTTTTGATTCATATTGACCAACAAATGACTAAAAGTAATAATATTGGTTCGTCTTCTCGGTCATATGATCGAGTAATGCAAGTTCAACGTGACGAGATTGTACATAGTATATGGGAGGATTATATTAGAGAGTAATACACTACAATTGTGTTCAATTTTCTTTTAATGAATTAAAGTTTGATTAATTAAAGTTAGATGAAACAATTACTTAAGTGGGGAACAAATAACATTGTAATAATTTATTATGCGATTTTATAAATTTTTGTTTATTTAGTAAGATTGAATAAATAATTGGGGCTATTTTAATAGTTTTACAACTTATGGGGTTCTTATATTTATGAGAAAATATACAACATACAAATTTCATATCGCATTTCCAAACAAAACTTCAATTTCATCTCATAATTTCATATTTTGATATCATATCATGATTCCATATCGCATGGCCAAACTGGCCCTAAGTGTTCATAGGAACCACGACACCCATCCACGAACCATAGTTTCAACTACGGACCATTGATGGGATTTCGTCGGTCTGAGGTAGGGTTTGTTAGCCAACCTGACCCGCACCCCACATAAATAAAACCCTTCAATTTTATAACATCGCCCATTTCCCTCTTCTTTTTTAACTGTTACAAATGGTTGATCCCTCAAATTCCCATATCTTCACATCCATAAATACCCATTCAATCCATCCCCTTCACTTTCTTCCCCATCTTCCAATTTCTTCTTTTTCAAATTTCATTTTCTTCCTCTATCTAAAGCAAAGGGTACGGGTTTGGTTTCAAAACTTGTTTGGTCTAAAAAAAGGGATAAAAGGAACACACTCACGCAACTTTGCACTACATGTGAGGCAATAATTTCAAAACTTGAACTATTCAATTAGTATTTGAAATTACAAAGTTGTTACTTGACCTTGGGTATAAATTGCTTGTCAAAATCAATTTGTTTAGTTCTAATGTACCCTTCGGACGATAGTTGGTGAATGTTGTTGATTAATTTGATAATAGCATGTGATTGTTACATTCTAGTTGTGTTCTTGACTTAGGGTTTCAAAATTATAATTGTCGTATGTATGAATTGCATGATTGGAGCCCTTGGGATGATAGAATAACATGAAAATGTGTTGAAATGCATGTTCTAGAAGTGTTTTGGTAGTTGAAATAATGTTATTGTGATTCTTTTTTCAAATTGTGAATTTTGATCTTGCAACCAGTACTGATCAACGACCAACCACAATTTAGCTTAGGGTCCATTGTTCAATCGATGCACCATTCTGGTGAACTATCTTTCAAACTTCACAGGCCTAAATTGTTACTTCCTGACTTGCGATGGGCACCGAGGTCTTTCATTCACTCTATGGCCCATAGGTACCAACCGTCTGTCCTAAAAACAGTCACTGCCTAGAATTTTTTTATGCTTCAAAATTTATATTGTTTGTTTTATTGGTCTGTTTTGAGTACTTTGGATATTAACAAGTAATTAACATGTGAAATGGCTCCAAAAAGGTTAAAACTTACAAAAGGCAAGGGAAGTCCAAGTCTGCGGCACCTTCATGCCGATTGGTTGAATGTTGTAGTGGGTCGGAGTGTGAACCCGATAATATCAGGGCCTCCCCCCCACTGAACCCTGAACTACTAGGCAGCACTCGAGACTAGTAGTGCTATCGGATGAGGAGGATTCCCCTAGGCATGATGATCTCCCCAGTCTGAGGAGGACATGGAGTCGTAGTCTAGATCCAGTTCCAGCTTTAATTCAGTTCCCTCATCGGCTTCTGATGCTTCTAGTACCAGTGCGGCCCATGACCCTTTGGTGTACCGATTGAGCCGATATGTTTATCCACAGAGTTGAATAGGTGGTACATCCAAGGGATGTTCAAGATATATGATGATGGGCAATACATTAAGTTGCACCAGAGGATTGCCCAGTCCATTACCAAGGAGTGAAGAGTACTTACTAGGAGCCTCCATACAATGGCAGATATTCATGAGCTTTTCAAAAGGCACAAATATGAGTGGATGGCAGAGCATTCAGGCAGGTAGAACTTGGAGATACGGAGGGAGTTTTATGTTTTCTATGCAACTATTGTGGAGAGAACTATACCACTACGAGCCATGCCTTTGGCTCAACCTCCACTGCTGGCTATTTGGTACGGGGTATCCCTGTTGATATCAGAGACTACGATTTTCCATTTTATTTACCACCCGACACATGCTTAGCTGATTAATATAGTTGAGTACGATTATTGGATGGAGGTAGTACAGGGCACGACTTTCAGAAGGGACCTAGAGTAGCGAAAGGACGTATTAAGATGGATGGCTCGACATATAGTTGAAGAAGGGGAGAACACTAAATGGCTGTGTGATTTGACACATCCTATTCGGAAGGCGACATTGAGACATTGCAGCCAAGTTTTGGTGGTCCATTGTATGGACCAGATTGTCCCCTATCCAGGCCATTAATGTGGTGACTTCGGACCGTGTAGTTATGCTTGCAGCACTGATGACGGGGCTACAGATTGACTTCTCCAGGATTAGTATTGCAGAGATACACGAGATGTCTTTCCAGGGGACTACTACAATGCCCTTCCCTGTATCAATTTTTGCCTTTGTCGAGAGGCCACAATGCCATTTTGGAATTGTGATAGGCTCACCGATGCAGCCAAGATGGTTGATGTGGGATTTATTAAATATGATGCAAACCCAACAGCTTCTACAAAAGGTATACAAATTGACTTACCACCTTTGGGTAATGTTATTGTTGTAGTTGTGGAGCAGGTTAAGGTCGAATGGGAAGATGGAGATCCTATTCCAACCACTCATGCGGAGCCCGATATGCATGCTATCCCATTCACTTCTTTTGGCCCGGTTGCGAGCACACCTCATGCTCCAACTCCTTCTAGGTTTGTTTTGATGCCCCTTGCTCATGTCCAGAAGTTGGAGACTCAAATAACGTCTCTTCCATAACATATTCAGCCTTGGATAAAGAAGTCTATTGAGGAGTCGGAAGCAGAGATGGAGGCAACAGTTGATGCTAAGATTTAGGCAGTGCAGCGAAGGATCAATGAATTTGAGCTTAGGGTACTTGAGAGGCTTCATCCTAGGCGCCATAGGTTTTGCTCACCCAGTGTATTATATATATTTTTTTTGCATAGAACACATTGCACCATATTCTTTGTGGGGGTGGGATGAATGGATTGTGAGTGTTAGGGTGAAGTCTGAATAACCCAACTCACGACCCTTCCTTGGGATATTCTTGACTCTGTTCTTTATCCCCAAGGAACTGTTTAATTCTTGTTTAACCGGCATGTTTAGGATAGTATAAGTGTAGGAGTAGACTAAAATGAAAGTATGATGGCATAAGAGCATGCAACGACATATTTAGGATATTATAATTGTAGGAGTAGACTAAAATAAAAGCATGATGGCATAAGAGCAAGCAAATTAATACCCCTCCAAATTTTGATATGTGTAATATCTGTGGGATTGATGAGTTTAATGTGTTGGATCTTTTTATGACATGCTAGGAATCTATATGACAACATGACTTAAGCAATAACTTGAAGCGGATGCATTAATAATTTGATTGTGAAACAATGTGACATATGTGTGTGAGGTTGTTTGTATATTCGTATAATGCGTTCTAATCTAGAACTTTTCCAGTTAGTCTTGATAATATGATTTAGACTGGAAATTGGGAAATTATCATAGGACATTGTTGATAATAAGTCCATGTAAGCCTAAAAGCAACCAACCCAAAGAAATAAATGTTCCCCTTGATCCAAATGTTTGATCCTAATGAATACCATTTTCTTTCGATACGCCTAACTCACCTTCCCTAAAAATCGGTATGGCCCTGGTCCCTGGTTCCTCGTTGGACATTGTGCACCTCAACTCAGGCTAAAAGCCTAAGTTTATGGTGACTAATTCTGAAGTTACCTTAATCTTGGCCCTGGTCTTCCCTAGGACATCGTGCACCACAACTCATGCAAAATACATAAGTTCAGGGTGGCTAAGATGAAGGAAAACTACAAAAAGGGTATGACAAGAGTTCTTTGTAGAAAAAATAAAAATTGTGCAAAAATGTTAAAAATAGTGATACTAAAAAAAAGAAGCAAAAGAGTCAAAATGTTTGAGCAAAAAGATTAAGAATAGTTGAACCAATGAAGAATGTCAAGTCAAATTCACATTCATGCTAAAATGAATAAGGAGGAGCAGAAAACAAGACGATGTGAAAAAATTGGTTGTGCAAAGAGGTAAAATAGCCAGTGTAATGTCCAGGAGGACATAAAAGCCACTTAACATGCAAATATACCACACCTAACCCTAACCCTATGTTACAAGCTTAGAAATTCCTATAATGATCCTAAGTAACCAGTTTGGAAATTCAAAGTGGAGACAATAAGGGAAAGCCCAGGGTATTGAGCACTAATTGTATTTGAATTCACTTATGAGTGTGAATGTATATTGAGTCTCTAACTAAAATATCAAACTATGTGTGAAAAGGGATTTCTTTGTGGTAAGGGCACTAGTTCCATTGTTGAAGAATTATTATCTTGGTGATTGTTGTATGTGTATGTGAATGTGTCTATTTGTATGTCTATGTCATAAATTGATCCGCATTAGTTAGCTTGTTGAGTCTGAATAGAAGGTTTGCACTGTTCTGAAGATAGTTAAAGAGGGTAATTGATAGAAAATTCCATGTGATTGTTTGAGTTTGTGTGTTTTTCTGCATAAGTGTCGTTCAGAGTTTGTTGTGTCGATTGAGGACAAGCAATGATTTATAGTTAAGGATGTTGATGTACCGTGAGTTTATGGTAGTTTTTATGGATTAAACTTGGAGTTTTACATGAGTCTTAGATATTTTGTTATTAGATCTGATGGTATTTTGATCTTACTTTTCGATAAATAAGTTTGGAGCAGTAAGTGCTAAAAGTGTTTAAAGCAACATGAATTTGGCAACAGACGAGCCCACTTCTGAGCCGTCATTCACTTGACGAGCTGCAGGCCGAGGCGAGGATTGAGAGTTCATGGAAGTCTAACCAAGTGTGGAACTATGCAAGCACTGACAAGGCATGAGTCTAATGACGGACCGATGACTTCAGAGAATATGAGTTATAGTACTTGAACAACGGTTGAATAGGAAAAACCGTGCTAAGACCTACGAGCCATAGGTTGTGATCATTGATATAATACACGGGAATTTTGGCCAATTGTTGAGCAACGATAGAACCCACAGACCGTCATTCCATCAACGGACCATAGGTGACCAGTCATCGATGACGCTACCCAAACCAGAATTTCCCAAACTTCTTTTTCCTACATGGTCTAGGATTTATTTTCTATAAATATTAGTTGTAATTTTTTTTTGGTCTATTTGAATTTTTGTGATACTTTGTTTTGACTTTGGAAATTTTTTTGCAAACACTTTCTGCAATTAGTTCTTGAAGCTTTGTTTATGAAATTGGCGCTTGTTCTTCAATTCAAGATTGGATTTCATCAATTCGGATTGTAAGTTCATTATTCATTTTATTGACCCTAAAATGAAATGTGAATCCTAAAGCATGAGTAACTAAATCCACAACTAGGGTTCTGGGAACCATGAGTAATTAACAATGTATGACTAATAATTAAGTAATTTTGAAATAGTGTTTATGTATATATTGTCCATCCCTTCGTTTTGAATGTTTTTTAACAGTGCACAACGTTAGAACTCACCTCATTCTTACCTGCTCGATCAAGGAAGTAATGAATGAGAAATGGATTGAACAATGAAGATTTAGCATGACAATCCGTTATCTAATAGCCTGACACATCTACCGCGAGGGCTAATTTGGAGTTAAGGGTAAGGGTTAGTAAATCATACACCCGTAGACCGATCAAGTTGAGTGGTGAAACTCCCTACTTGGACGATCAATCACTTAGGAGATACCTAACTTACCAATATTGCATGTTAACACTAGAAGATAATTATTATTTTTAGGATTACTGTGTTAAGAGCTTTTGGGGAATACATATGCCATAGTTTTCATCTCATATTGATAATACAAACTGTGAATCCTGATTAGTTGTTACTTGTTACTACAAATAAATGAATTGTGACTTTATTTACAGATCCCCATTTTATGCAAATAAACCTTACGAAAAGTACAAATAACTGTGAATTAGCCTAAGTCAAGGCCATATTCTTTGTGGGATCGATCCTAACCTCAGTTAGGTTGTTTATTTTGCAACGACCGCTCATACTTCTATAGGGAATTGTAATTTTGGTGTATTAGAGATCAAGGAGGTCATTCTTCAGGTGACCCTAGATCGATCCCTTCGGGAGACTTCAACAGTTGACACTAGTGGAGTCAGTTCAGACTCCCCCATCCCTCTAATTATTAAGATAGTAATAGTTTCCTCAGTTGAGTCTTCCCCGCTTCCTCCAGTGATCCTATTGTCGGGCATTAATGTCCCTCTTGAGGCTTCCCCATCTTAGATTCTGAATGAGAGTGTAGCACAGGCATATCATGTCAGGGGGACCCTTTTATCTCATCCTCCCGTACATTTATTTTTATTGCATTGAGAACATTGCATTATGATTTGGTTTAGTAAGGACCTTTCGTGCCAATATTCCCCTATATATTGTATATTTTTATTTTTAGTTCTGAATGATTTTATTTCATTACTTTTTTATATTGTAGTGTTTATTTTGGGTGAGTGTGTCTCTTGTATCTATTTCGTTCACTCTTGTTTTGCAACCTATTTTGCAACCCCCCATGAGCTTTGAAAATCATGAAATTCTTGAAGTTTTCATTGGTAACAATTTGAGGATTGATTGTGTTCAATATCAATGTCTTGAATAGTACTTATGATGATCATGAAGTGAAGTATTGTTTTTGCGATAATTGAATTGATATGGTTACACTTTTGAGCGATCTCTTTGAATCGTTGGTTGATTAGCTGCATTTTGATGTGAGTCTTATAATGAAAATCGCATGTATGCTTTTGATCTTATCGGGATGTGCTAAATAAGTGTATTTTTAAGTGCCATGTGTAGTGAGGTCTTACTAGAAAGCATGTGTGTGGAATCCTAGAATTTTCCTTGTTAGTCTAACTGTGTGAACATGTGAGACATGATCTTGGGCAACCATTCAAATAAGGAATCCAAATGTGCATAATCTTTTGCAACTACCTTGTGATGGCGTGCATCCATTTTGGCATTATTTCCACCTAACCCATTTTTTGGCAAAACCAAAACAAGCCTCTTGAACAAAATTGTCCTTACTTTCTCACCTAAAATGCTTTTTGAAGCATTGATATGTTTGAATAGCCAACTTAGGCCAAAATTCTAAGTTGGGGGCGTGGAAAGGAAGGAGGAATGAAAGGCAAGTAAAGGGAAAAGGAAGATTAAATGAGACTCAGCTTTGAAGTTTGTTTCAACAGGAAGGAACCCCTCCTTATAAAAAAAAAGGAGTCAATATGATGAAAATGCTTTTGTAAAAGAAAAGTGAATGAAATAAAGGGGGCTCCAAAAAAACTGAGTGAAAAGTCAAAGTTTGAGTTCTCAAATGAAAAAGAATGAAAAAAAACTTGAGAAGAGGTGAAGATGATTGCAACAATACTTTGAAAAGGTAAGTCACCAAGCCAAATTGAACATACCTAAACCCTCAAACCCGTTACAAGCCTAAAAGACCCTTGAGATCTTGCATGAACTAGGTTGTGTGACGATTAGAAATTATGGGCAAACCTATGGGACAAAGCTTGCATGTGTTTCTCTTTTGAGAGAGAGAGAGTTGCATTGGTTCCGTATATCTTTGTTGATTTACTTTATGAGAGCCAGGAATTATTCTTCATATGAGGGCACTTGATTGCATATATTGAAACATGTTCTTGCATTAGACAAGAAGCTAAAGTGAGCTTGAGCTTCTGTAGAGACAGGCTAGTCATCATTAGAAGGTTTTTTTTTTTATCATAATTGAGTGAAGCATGTTGTTGAGAATAGTCTTGCTATGGAACTTGCATGTTAGCTC
The DNA here is from genome assembly GCA_036250505.1 of Solanum acaule. Classification (NCBI taxonomy): domain Eukaryota; kingdom Viridiplantae; phylum Streptophyta; class Magnoliopsida; order Solanales; family Solanaceae; genus Solanum; species Solanum acaule. Next base: position 104,381 of record JAJOOR010000743.1, read on the forward strand.
TCATTGAGTACTATTGTAGACACCCTTATTGAGCTAATTTTTTTCTTAATTTACTTGAGTACAAGCAAATGTTTCAATTGGGGGTGTTAATGAGTGGTAGATTTGCACTCATTTGAGATCTATTTAGCTCAATAATTAGTGTCCTGAATGCCTAATTTTATCCTATTATGATAATTTATTGATGATTTGCATCTATGAAGTCATATGGACAAGGAAATGATTGATGTTTGAAAGAATAGCCGAAAATGCAAGACCTCTCCCAAAATGATAGTGCAAAGCACTTGTGTCTACGAATCAGGCCAGCGAACTCCATTTGAGAAGGTGATGTGGTGAATGAGAAAGAAGATCTTACTGATCATCACTGAAAATAACATTGTGAAAAGAAAAGATTGAAGGTTTGAAAGGTGAACCAAGGTGGTACTTTACGATTCACTGAATGTGAAAGGCTGACTCCATTGAGTTCAGCGTCTGAGGTTCAAACACCTGGAGCCTAGTGGATGAAGGTGAGCTGAAGAGTGAAAGGCGATGCGCCAAACGAGCTTGACGAGCCCGCATAATGTCGCCGAATGGGACGCGCATTGGGTTTTAGGCCAAATTTTAGAAAACTATAAATTTCCCAAAGGAGAGAGAAAAAAGGATCAGAGAGCGTATCAAAGAATTAGTTCTGAAATAGAGTTTCGAGAGAGAACACTTTACTTTTGTGAAGAACACTTTCTAGCTTTTAAGGTTTTACAACTTTGTGCTTGAAAATGACAAATTGAAGTTGAATCCAAAGAGGGTTTACCTATAGTTTCTCATGTTACCCATGGCTACTTTCATGGAAGGTATAATCTCTTTAATTTTTGTTATGGGTGGCTAAAACCCTAAGATCTAGGGGTGCAATTATGGGGTTGGGTGTTGATTTAATATAGTGGTTATTGTGTTGTGCTTTGTTTTGCTCTGATGTACATACATGATTTTGGTCTAAATAGCATGGAGTTAATTTATGGGTTAAGGCTGCAAACTTAATTCAACTTTTCATCTCCGGTCAATGCTCGAAAGAGATTGATTGGAGTGTATAATTAGTCTGATACTAGCCATTTAGATGTGATGTCTGTAACTTTCTTGAAAATAGAGGTTATGGGTTGGATCTATTTTCCTTAGTTTTGAAAGAGAGATTACAATAAGGGATTGGGTTGTTTAGAGAAGTAATTAGATGAGACCGAAAAGACATTATATGCAAAGATCTTTTGAGATTGAAAGATGATAAGCGTCAATGAAGATGACTTAGCTTATTCATGAATGTTCATCAATATAGAGCAACACAATTACCCCTATGTGACATCAATTTTCAATCTCTAAACCACTAGATTGCTAGTTAACTCTTACATTCTTCAATATTTTAGTTTACTTGCGATAATTGATAATGAAAGATTTTTATTAAATTGGTGGAATCATCCACACACTTTTTCTTAGTATTATAAATGAGAAATCGTAAAATACAAATCTTTTGATAGGAATTCTCTACGATATAACATTCCCTGTGGGATTCGATCCTTAATCTTCGTTGCGTATTTTTATTGACTATGACTGTTGTTTCTTTTAATTTGTTTTAAGGAGGACATTAGAGCGTTTTCATGTATGCTCAACCACTTAGAGCATAATCAACATAAATGTGAAGTAGAAAGTGAGAGAGAACAAAGTAAGAAGGCGAGGGTGGGTGGCCAGTATCAAACAGGCAATGGAGCTTCACCAGCAAAGGACCATCTAGGTAGATACAGTCAACAACAGGCTCCATATTTAGTTCTCCAGCTCGATTCTCGAGACATAGACTTAAGTAGGGTCAGACTTCGAGGGCACAAGAACTTCAACCTCCATTCGAGTAAGAATCTTTGAGGCTGAGAAGCATATGTAGACTCTTCAGTCCGTACCAGTGGTGAATGAATATCCTAATGTGTTTCCTGAGGAACTTCCGAAATTACCCCATTAGAGAAATTAACTTTGGTATTGATGTGGATCCCGATACTCAGCCAATATCAATTCCACTTTATAGAATGACACTTGCGAAGTTGAAGGAGTTGAAAGACCAATTGAAAGACTTGCTTGATAAAGGTTTTATCTCACCCAGTATATCTCCCTGGGGTGCACCCGTGTTGTTTATACGTAAGAAATATGGTGCATTGCGAACGTGTATAGAATACCGGCAGCTGAATAAAGTGACGACAAAGAATAAGTATCCTCTCCCTCGAATAAATGATTCATTTGATCAGTTACAACGAAACAAACATTTCTAAGACACCTTTTTGGACAAGATATGGCACTTCGAGTTCCTTGTTATGTCATTTGGGCTGAGAAATGACTCAACAGCCTTCATGGATATGATGAATAGAATTCTCAAGCCCTTCATTGATATGTATGTGATTGTATTTATAGATGGCATTCTAGTGTATTCATTTGATGAAGTAGATAATGCAAATCATTCGAGGTTAGTGCTAAAGATACTCAGAGAACACCAGTTATACGCTAAATTTTTTAAGTGCGAATTTTGCATCAACTCAGTAGCCTTTATAGGCCATCTTGTTTCCGGAGAAGGCATCAGAGTGGACTTTCAGAAGATAGATTGAGTACAGCAGTGACGGTACTAGCATTACTAGAAGGTGTTATTGCATATGCCTCAGGATAATTGAAGAGGCATGAACATAATTATCCCACTCACGATTTAGTACTTGAAGTTATAGTATTTGAGCTTAAAATATGGTGCTACTATCTATATGGAGTACATATTGATATCTTGAGAGATCATAAAAGCCTTCAATATTTATTTAAGCAGAAAGAATTGAACTTCAAGCAGATGAGGTGGCTAGAATTGTCGAAGGACTACGATGTCGATATTCTTTCCCATATAGGTAAATGTACCACTGTAGCAGATGCTCTCAGTGGACTATATATGGGTAGCTTGGCATATCTATCACATACTCAGCATGAAGTGGCCAGATATGTCGATAAACTAGTCAGCCTGGGAGTGCGGCTTATGGATTCTAAGGATGGTGGTGTCATGGTATTGAATATGGCCGAGTCTTCACTAGTGAAATTGGTAAAATAAAGACAATATGATGATCCCTTGTTGGTCTAGTACATAGAGGGAATTCGACAACATCGAGTTACAACATTTGAGCTATCAAGTGATGAAACTTTGAGATCTCGAGGTAGATTGTGCATAACTTATATATAAGGTCTGAGATAACAGATTATGGATGAGGCACATTTTTGCCATTATTCAATTCTTCCCGGCTCTTAGAAGATGTACCATGACCTTAAAGAGGTGTACTAGTGGAATGATATGAAGTAATATATTGCAAAATATGTAAAATGCTCTAATTGCCAGCAAGTGAAAGTAGATCATCAAAGACTCGATGCCCTAGCTCAGACCATTAGTATTCCAGTAGGAAAACATGAGGCTATTAATATGGACTTCATCACAAGTTTTCCTTGTAATTCTCATAAATATGACTCCATATGAGTGATATTTGATCGACTAACAAAATCATCCCACTTCCTACTTGTTATCTCCACCAACACAGATGAAGACTGTATCAAGATGTATAGAATGGAGATTTCTCATTTACATGGGACCAGTGTCCATTATTTCTGATAGAGGTGCCCAGTTTACATCTCATTTTTGGAGATCATTCCAAAGAAGCTTAACCACACAGATGAGTCTTAGCACTGCAGTTCATTCACAAATAGATGGTCAAGCCGAGCGCACTATTGTAACGCTCGAAGACATATTAAGAGCTTGTGTGCTAGATTTTAAAGGTAATTGGGGTGATCATTTGCCGCTAATAGAATTTTGATATAATAACAGTTATCACTCTAGCATTAACATGGCTCCATTTGAAGCTCTATAGTTGAGCCAATAGATCACCTATTAGTTGGTTTGAAGTAGTGAGATGAAGATACTAGGACCATATCTAGTCCATCAAGTCGTTGAGAAGGTTAAGTTGATACGAGAATAATTGAAGACTTCTCCGATTCGATCAAAGGCATACTCAGATGTGTAGTGCAGGGATTTAAAGTTTTAGATGATGATTTGGTATTTTTAAAGGTGTCACCTATGAAAGGCGTTATGTGATTCGGAAATAAAGGTAAGTTAAGTCCCAGTTATATTGGACCTTATAGAATTATACGTAGGATTGGCTTGGTTACCTGTGAGGTAGAATAACATCGAGAGTTCTGCAATACACCCAGTATTCCATGTGTATATGTTATGCAAATGTTTAGGAGAACCTCCCATGTCATCCTTACAGAAGATATTGGGATTACACAGGACTTATCATTTGAGGAAGTCTTTATAGTTATATTGGACATACAAGTCAGGTAGTTAAGGATTAGAGACATACCTTCGGTCAAAATAACGTGAAAGTTCTCTGCAATTCTTCTTTTATATTCTTTTACGTTGTTTCTTCTTTCTTTATTCTCCAACAAAATTGGTATCAGAGCCATGTTAGTTCAAACTGAGAGTAAATCAGTAGCAATAATAATGTGACAACTAAGAGCAAAGAATGGCTACCAATGGAGCATCTACAACATCTCAACAACTAATTCCCATCTTTAATGGGAATACATATGAATTTTGGAGCATAAATATGAAGACTTTGTTCAAGTTTCAAAAATTGTGGGATTTTGTGGAGAAGGTCTATGCTGAGGAAGATGAAACACAAAGGTTGCGGGAGAACAAAAAGGACTCTAAGGTTCTGTTTTACATTCAGCAAGCGATACATGACTCAAATTTTTCCAGAATTATTGTTGCAAAAACCTCAAAGCAGGCATGGGATATTCTGAAAATAGAATTCCACGGCTCGACAAAGGTAATGACTATTAAACTCCAATCACTCCGATAAGATTTCAAAAATTCATCCATGAAAAGAAGTGAATCTGTGCAAGGCTACTTATCTCGGGTGAGTGCAATTTTAATCATATGAAGGCATACAGTGACAAAAATACTGATGAAACTATAGTTTCTAAAGTTTTTAGAAGTCTGAATAAAAGATTTAATCAAGTCGTAGCTGCTATTGAGAAGTCCCGTGATTTATCTAATTATGGTTTTGATAAATTGATGAGTTCATTGCAAGCTCATGAGGATAGATTGAATGCTTCTCAAGAAAAGGGTGAAGATAAGGCATTTCAGATCAAGGAGGAGCCTTCTTTTAAAGGTAAATCAGAAGTTTCAAATGCCAGAGGATATGGAGGCAGAGGTAGTTTTCGTGGATGAGGTGGTGCGCGAGAAGACAATTATATACAATTCAACAATATAAAAGCGATAAATAAGCAGCAAGTAGCACATTAGGTCATCAAAACAATATATCCAATGAAGTAATATAATAAAATCAAGTAAAAGTCAATAGACAAAGCTCAAATTCTGGTTAATCTCCAGCAGAGTCGCCAGAGATGTCACACCCCTTTTTTTCGCACGGCGAAAATAGGGTTTTTCCAATTTAAGTGACGTTATTGATTAATGATTATTTTATTTTACAAAGTCGCCACTTGGAATTGAGTTATAGTGTTCCAAGTCACCTTTTTTGTTTAATCCCTAATCAAAAGGAAATGACTCTTTATTTGATCTGCGAACCAGAAATTTGGGTAAGGAATTTTGTTGACCAAGGGGAAGGTATTAGGCATCCCTCGAGTCCCGTGGTTCTAGCACGGTCGCTTTTATTGACTTCTACCTACTTTAAAATATTCTTGGATATATTATTTCAGGCCATGGTTTGCTCGCATGTTTTAATTGTTGAATTTTTATTAGTCTTAACCCGGATGCATAACTGCATTCTCGATCTTGACATTTTAGAGACATAACTGTCTTCTTTGCATCACACTTAATAACCTTTTTTTTATAAGACACTACCTTGATTAACAAAAACTAATTATATTAGTGGACAAGATGCGTCACCGCATCCTTGAATTTATTTTAATGTCTCAAAAAAGATGTGTAACCACATTCTTAATTGAAACAAATATTTTTTAATTTGCTTAAGTGTTCGATCTAACATTAAAAGAAAATATGTATTCCTAATAAAACAATTAATGTAAAATACTAAACTTCTAGATTAAATTTTTGGATCATTTTTTCATATGTTTTTATTTTTTTGCAATTTCTTAAAGTTGATGTCAAAATTAAGTGTACACTTTCTAATCAAAGAAAACAATACCGAATTGCAGAAAAATAAATCTCATTTTTTGTTTGATAAAATAAAACAACAATAATTTATTTATATATTTATTTTTTAGACTAACTATACCTACTTTATCATTATTATCTAAATCAAGACAACAACAATGTTATGACCCGTTCATTTTTAAGAGATCACAACTAACAAATAAAAATAAATATATAAAAAACAAAATCATCAATTAAAGCTTCCTTCATTCATGAAATAGAGATATAACAACTAACAAATGCATCATTTCTATCAAATTCATGAATGAAACAAAACATAATAAAACTTGTCATAAAATTACATCAAATTCTATGAATAAATTAAATAAAGATATAAGGTAAAGTTGAATACCGCAAAATCTTAACCGAAATTCGATTAGAAAACACACAAACTTTTCTAGGTTGTTTCTGATGGTCTATGTGTTTGTGTTGATATGAAAAAAATGGATAAGGAAGAAAAGATGTGAATGTGTTGGTGAATTTTTGAAAGAATAATAAAACAAGGATGTGTGTGTTTTTTTTTTCTTTTCCGTGTGTGTTGTGTTTTTTGGGTGAATGTATAGTAGTAGAAGTGTGTTTTTTTTCCTCTTTCTGCTTTTTTGGTTTTTTGTATGTGCAGATTGTGTTTTTTTTAGTAGTGTAATGTTGCTTTTTTGTGTATCTTTTTTTGTTTTTTTGATGCTAATCCCCCCGTCCTCTATGTTGTTGTACTATATTTATTGGATATATGGGTTGTGTTATATATGTGTTGTGTGTGTCGTGTGTCACTTGTGAGGGTGAGTTGAGGAAGTGGGGGATTAAGGTGTGAGGAAGTGGGGTAGTGTGTAGGTATATATAAATATAATTACTAACTAATTATTTAAATTAATATAAATTTAAGAAAAGTTAACTAGCTAATTAAAAAAAAATTTAAGAAACACTAATTTATTTATTAAATATACATTAAAAGAAAACATATATTTTTTGAACATTTTCTTCTTTTTTTGAATAAATTGAAAACAAAACTTAATTTAAAACATGGATCTATTTTTGTGGTTTTCAAATATTTTTACACTAAACTTACTAAAATATGATAAAACCAAAATATTTAATTTAAACGTAAAAGAAATATTTAACCACTAAAAATTGTGTAAAACATCAAGTTCGATAAAAAATGACGTGTTTACACAGCCAACTATAGATCATTAGTTGGGTAGTTCCTCTCATGAACTTTAAACTATCTGGAGGCATAAGCTATAACTTTGCCAATTTGCAATAATACAAAACCCAAACCAACTCTAGATGCATCACAATAGACAACAAAGCCTTGCGTACCTTCTGGTAAGGTCAACATTGGGGCAGTGGTCAACCTCTTTTTCAATTCCCGAAAGATTTTCTCACAAGCTTCAGACCATTGAAAATTAACTGTCTTCTGAATTAACATGGTCAAAGGGGATGAAATAGATGGGAACCCCTCTATGAACCTTCTATAATAGCCAGCCAAACTAACGGAACTCCCAATATAAGTTGGAGATGTGGGTCTAGGCCAATTCTGCACTGCCTCTATTTTCTGGGTATCCACTTCAATTCCCTCTCCAGATACAATGTGGCCTAAGAATGCCACAGACTCAAACCAAAACCCGCACTTAGAGAACTTGGCATACAACTCTCTATCTTTTAGAGTCTGTAGAACTATTTTGAGATGACTAGCATGATCTTCTTCATTCCTCGAATAGATTAGTATGTCATTAAAGAATACGATAACAAACATAGCTAAAGAATTCGTGAATACTCTATTCATAAGGTCCATGAATGTTGCAGGGGCATTGGTCAAACCAAAGGACATGATCAGAAACTCATAATGACCATAACGGGTTTTGAACGCTGCCTATAGAATGTCACATTCCTTTCTTGTTAACTAATGGTATCCTGATCTGAGATCTATCTTAGAGAAATAAGTAGCACCCTGAAGCTGATAAAAAAGATCATCAATTCTCGGAAGAGGATATTTGTTCTTGATGGTAACCTTGTTCAACTGGCGGTAATCTATACACATCCTAAGGAAACCATCTTTCTTCCTCACAAATAAGACCGGAGCGTCCCAAGGTGAGACACTTGGTTGAATAAAACCCTTATCAAAGAGATCTTTCAACTGTTCTTTAAGCTCTTTCAACTCTACTGGTGCCATTCTATATGGCGGGACAGATATAGGATGAGTATTTGGAAGATCATCTATACCAAAATTTATTTATTTCTCAGGAGGGACTCTGGGTAGAGCATCTGGAAACGTTTTTACTACTAAAACATACAGAATAGGAGTTATCTCAACACTAGAGTCATTAACTAGAACTAACTGATAGACACACCCCTTGAAAACTAACTTTCTCGCCTTTAGGTACAAAATAAAACGACCCTAAGGTACTACTGAACTACCTTTCCACTCTATGAATGGCTCATTTGGAAACTGAAACTTGACAATTCGAGTCCTACAATCAACTGAGGCAAAACAGGCTTGAAGCCAGTCCATACCGAGAATGGCATCAAAGTCTACCATGTCTAATTCGACTAAATAAGCTATGGTGTCCTTGTGATTGACAGAAATGGCACTATCACAATATACTCGCTCAACTAGAATAGACTCCCCAACAGGTGTAGAAACACAAAAGGGTTCACAGAGTTTCTCAAAAAGAACATCAAAATTTTTGCAAAATAAGGGGTTACAAAAGATAAATTTGCTCCTTTTTCTAGCAAAGCATAAACATCAAGAGTAAATACTTTGATTATACCAGTGACAACATCTGGAGAATTTTCCTGGTCTTGGCGACTAGTGATCGCATAAAGGCGGTTTGCTCCTCCGCCAGTACCGAAAGTAGCTCCTCTAGGTGCAGCCCTGTCTGGGGGAGTAACTAATGAAGATTGGGCTCTATTGCCCTAATTCCCACTACCTTGTCGGTTCTTAGGGCACTCTTTCATGAAGTGACCCTCTTGTCCACACTTGAAATAACCTGTGGAACCATCGCGATACTTAGATGAGTGAGTTCTACAACACTTAGCACATGCAGGAGCCCTGTTACCTCCTTGTGCCACACTTCATTGTGACTATGCAGGTCTAGCTCTGAAATGCTAGGAATTCTAGCTATTATACTCACCTTTGTTTCTGGGTGCAGGTACACTGGCAAATGATGGAGCAGGTCCCTTTTGCTTTTGATGGAAGGACGAACGGTTCACATAACATCTTTGTTTCCCGGATTCACTCCATGTCTTAGCCTTGTTATTTCTAAACTCCTCCCTATCCCTCAGCTTCTCTTCCTCCACCTGCTGCACATATACCATTAACCTTGCTATATCCATGTCGCCTATTAATATTACAACCTTACCTTCCTTACTCGATAGACGAGACTGCCCAATAACAAAAAAAATCATTCTACTGCTCATATCCGCAACCATCTCCGGAGCATAACGGGATAGTTGGGTGAACTTCAACCCATACTCATGAACACTTAGGGAATCTTGCTTAAGGTTAAGAAACTCCTGTACGTTGGCCTCTCTCAGTTCTCATGGAAAAAACTCCCCAAGAAGCCCTCCTCAAAACATGCCCAACTTGCAGGTGGTGCTACCTCAGCTCTACCCTTCTTTCACTGGTCAAACCAAGTCCTAACAACATCCTTCAATTGATATGCAGCTACTTCTACTCGCTCAGCATTGGCAACATGCATAACATTAAATACCTTTTTCAGTTCCTCAATAAAGTTCTTTGGATCCTCTTTAGTGCTCAAACCAGTGAAACCTAGAGGGTTCATCCTCAAGAACTCGCGGATCCTTGAAGTATCAGCCTCTTATTGTCTAGCCCCTCTTTTTTGCCTAACCTGGTTAGTCACAGCTTGACTTAGCGTCCTTATAGCTTGTCTGAACTCAACATTACTGACTTCCCCTTGGAGTTGCACTTCAGGTGCATTAGGTACCCTTTGCTCCTCAATATTCCTTCTAGAAGGACAAACTCTAACAGTTCCTCGTGGAGGCATGATTAACTGAAAAAACACTCACAAGCACGAATTAGAATGAGACTTTATAGAGATGAAATCTATCGCACGAAGTGAGTATGAAAGAAGTGAGAAAATTTCCTAAGAGTCACAGCCTCCTACTTGTAGATGTGGCGCGCTTCACACTGATTACTAGGACTCTATAGACACGACTTCATAAACTCCCTAGGACACTTGAACTCTGTGCTCCGATACCAAGTTTATCATGCCCCGAGCGTACACTATGAGCGGGACTGGCACTCGAGAACTATTACTGGCCCTAAGTGAACCCTTGGCCTGGCTTACTTACTCAGAGGAAGACTTAAACATAAGAAAAATAACTCATGCAATAACTTAAGAGATAATAACTTGGACAAAATGGAAACTAAAGTCTTCAACGTATACAACTAAAATGAATATGAATAAAGAACTATCACTATCCGTCTATGAAGCCTCTAAAACAAAGAGGGATGTCGGGACAAGACCCCCGATCATCCTAACAACTGAAATACTACAAAACAATGTGAAAAGAAGCCCTTCGAAAAGCATGGAAGCTCAGCAACAGACTCTGAGTGGTCAACTGGATCAACGAGGTGCTGGATGCTGATCCTGGTTACTTGTGTCTGCATCATTAAATGATGCATCCCAAATGGCATCAGTACATTGAATGTACCAGTATGCAAGGGGAATACTAAACATAACATAAGCTTGAAAGGTGTCTGAAAGAAACACTTACATTAGCATTACTTCAACTTATGAATAACTTAACTCAATATAAAACAATAAAATGCATGCAATATATGGAAAGCTTGTAAAAACAGTGGAAAACAACATAGTTCGATAAATAAAATGCAATAACAAACTCATCTTTACTCATATAATTAAGTAATATAGTTTATGTGGGAGTTTTTTTAACCGACAACCACCACTATGAGCCTAAGTGGTGATACAGTGTCTTACCCACACTACCAGAACTCTCTTATACTTTGCCGTCATATAGGATGCCTTAACTAAGTGGATCCACTAGTCTATGCTTAAAATCACTTAGGACTCATCCATAAAGTATGATCATATATTACCCATGATCACTACATGGTTTATGGAGACTTGAGTTATTATGAACTCGCGTCCCCATAGCGGTGCTCAATACTACTCTCAAAATTTACTTAGATCATATGTTTTAAAACAAAACTTATTTCTTTGGTTTGAGATAATTACTCAAAACTTAGCTTAAAAGCTCTCTTGGAATCGTTGTTCCCTTTCTTAGTCAAATGTGAAAACATTTCTAACTTTTGGGAATACTTAGTTCTCATATAATCTTAGAAGAAATAAACTTTACTCTCCACTCTTTAGTCAACTAGAAACTTAAGTCTTAAGACAAAGTTAAAACATTTGTGAAAGACTTTTGAAAACTTTATGAACTTCTCTTGACTTGATTCTTAACTTCTAGACTTGACTCTTTAACTTTCATTGAATTGAATTATGGATTCAAGGTTCATGATCTCATGTTTATGGATGATTTCATAATGTGTAGATGTACCTTAGATTGTTGGAATCAACTAGAAAACATAGGTACGTTACTAAGGAACTAGTACGGAAAGATGGGGGAAGAATGAGAAGAACTGGCGTCCCTGGCGCTCTAAGAGGCACGGGGCACTACAGGGTGAAATTCAGAGAACAGGGTGGGGTGCTCTGGCTGGTGCGGCGCCCCAGAGCCCAAAGTTCAGACCCTTTATTGGGGCGCTCTGGGAGGGGCGGCGCCCCAGCCCCCTCCCCAAAAAACCTCGAACTTTCATGTTCGTTTTTCAACTCTAAACCCTCTAATTTCACTTGGTTCTTTCCCTAGATACTTAGAAACAACTAAATCATCAATATATGCAAGATTCGACTCAAATTCAAACCTAAATACATGAATCAATCTCAACAAACTTCAACAATAAGAACCCACGAGATTTAAAACGAATTAACTTTAAGAACTCTGTAACAACTTCAGCTAAGTTTCCAATAGCAGTTAGTAGTGGAAGGAGTATTAGTTAATATAGGAGATGCAGAAGGAGTGAATTGCAAATAATAAAGGGCCTGGATTAAAAGTCGCTAAATGAAGTTCAATGTTTGAGATTAGTCGAGAGGTTATCATATACACGTTGAGGGAAAGAGTGGAGACGTGAAAAGAAACTCGTATCCTACAATTCTCAACTTCTTCCTTGCCTCTTCTCTCTTCTTTTCAACTCCGTTCTAATTCTTCTTCTTTCATTTCAGATTGAGATCGAGGAGCTTCATCTATGCTATCTTTATTTAGTTCTGTTTCAATTCTGTAATTTAGCTCAGTTTATTGTTAGATTGTTAGTTTTAATTTTAGATAATCGAAAACTGTTCCACAAATATGGACTGTGTTCTAGTTTAGTTACGGTTCTATTGAATTTCAAGTTAAATTCATAACAAACTCATAGGATTTTCTTTCAAAACTAATCAACTTCACTGAATTGAAATATGATTGGCACATGAGTGATCTAACCCAATGCTATGTGATCTCACATACCTCGTAGGTTTGAATCCTTGGCGAAATCCACAACCAAACTCGAATAGTCTTGACGAATCTTGATTTTTCTTCTACTTTCTCCTCTTTTCTCTTTTCTCCAAGCCTTAGCGTGAACTCCAAGTTTTCTATACTGGTATAATATATATTCAGATTAGACCCCAAATAAACTACTAAAAATGGATTAAAAATAATAGGTTAAGGAAAGATTAAACTACCCTTCCAAAATCCGGTTTTAGACTTTCCTTATTTGAACAACCCAACTTCAAATGGTCATATGACATTCATACAAACTCGGAATTGCGTAAACCCAGCGGCGTTGGAACTAGTATTCCAAGATATTTCATACGACATCTGGAAGCACACCAAAATCATCCTGAGCTAGGAGGTATGGTCGTTTGAAGTTGACCAAAAACTCATACCTAACTTTCTGAACCAATTTTCTAGATTTCTATTCTTTCCAAAAATGACTATTTCAAAATTTTAAATTCTTCCCAGTTCTTTCAAATAGCGAGGTGTTACATTATGTGTGTCGTGATGCCATGTGTGGTGAGTGATTGCTTGGTTCTTGCTTTGATTGATATCCAAAACTTGCCCCATGTTTGCTAAATGAGTAGCCTATATGACTTAGGGAAAGTGATTGAGGCATTTCTTTGAAGAACCTAATTCTTGACTCTATTGTATGCCTCCCAATGAATTATCCCCTAGTAAATCCCCACAGATCCCTTTATCCTTGATTTTTTCTGCCGCACGATTAAGCCGAATCCCTTTCTATTGATATCATAAGCATTCGATCCTAAAGTAATCGTTAATGCACTTTGTTGAGAAGAAAAAGCGAAAACTATGATAGAAGTGGAAAAAGGGTGAAAATCCTTGATGTGTGGAAAAAGAAAATAAAATTTGTGAAAACTCTATATTGGCTCTAGTCCTTAGTGGATATTGTGCACCTCAACAAAGCTTAAAAACTTAAGTCGAGGGTGGCTATTTCAGAAGTATGCTTAAAACATTGGCCCTAGTCCTACTAAAGGATGTGCACCTCAACTGGGACTCATAGCTTAAGTTGAGTGTGGCTAGTGTAAAGGAAGAAAAAAAAATAAGGGGCAAAGCTTGAACTACAAAAGGAAAAAATATTCATGAAGTGTGTACTAGCAGAAAAGAAATTCTAGTGAAGATGTATGACCGGAAAGCAATAACATGTGCATTAAGGAGGTGTAGTCACTAAAGATATCCTAAATATTCCCTTCCTAACCCTAAGACGTCATTACAGCCAAATAGAAGTCCTCTTGATTCCCTGAAATATATGTAGTGAAAATGAAAATACACTAAGGGCAAGCTTATGGCATGTTATGAGAGGTAGGAACTTCATTTGTGAGATTGAGTGAATTACTAGAAAAATAGGCCTTCTTCAAAGATATAATGTGAAATTGTTTGAGTAATTGAGTGAAAGCCTATACTAAATACAAATTGGTGAGGGCATCCATGTCACATGTTTAGGTATATCATATTTGGTGTGCGGGTATTATGTTTCATTAGCTCGGGAACATGATAAATGAGTCATTCTTTTAGCATATGTGTTGTTAATTGGTATATCATGGTAAGAAAGTGAATTGTTAAGTGTTGCATCCAATGTGTGCGATAAAAGAATGATTAAATGTGTTTGATTAATTTTACGGCGGGTTGATAAGTCCAAGGGCAAGGAGAATGAGTTGATGGTTTAAATATTCTTCGAGGACGAACCAAATTCAAGTGTGCGGTGATGATCTTAGGCCTATTTATATACTAAATTTGCCTATAAATGCCCACGTTGGGGTTGAATTTAAGAATAATCTTTTGACTATTGACTTTGTTTGTCTAACTTTCTATAATTGTGCACTAAAACATGTGATTAGGTGTTGCAGGAACTTTCAAGGTGAATGGAATTGATTTAAGAAAAGGAGAAGCAAGGAAGCACGAAGTTAGACTAAAGAGAACTGCAGTCAGGCGCACTGCCTGGCACGAGGCGCCAAGGCCTGAGGTGCACTGCTTGGTGCGACGCTCCAACATCTGAACGACTGAAGGCTTTTTCTCGTGCACTGTCTGGCACGGTGTCCCAGCCTGTGTCCGACGTGCCCAACGAAAGTCTAATTATTTAGGACTACTTGTAAGACCAGAATTAGAAATACTTTTCCTAAACTCTATAAAGAGGACCTTAGGATTATTTCTTGGGTGTTCGACTTCTTTTTAGGTGTGCAAGAGCATGGATCAAAGTTTTGTAATAGGTTTCAATTTTCTAACTCTTCTTTATTTTGGAAATCACATGAATAATATTTTTTTCAATTTTTGAACATTATGAGTGGCTGACTGCCCTTGTTCTGGGGTTGTAGATACAAATTTATTGTTGAGTAGTAATGATTTTGAATTAATTCATGGTTATCTCTTTTAGGTTACTTCTATGTACTTCTTTTAGTAGTTCTTGACTGCCCATCATAGAGATAAATCTCTTGTCTACTCTTAAACTCGGGAGACGCAAAGGTAGATAGACCAAAGAATATAGAAAGCTTGATTTTCCATTAGGTTTAGTTGATCTGTGTTTAGGAGTGACGCCTGGACGAACACCTAGCTTGGTTATAAAATAGGATGAAATATAAATGCTCACCAATAAGGACTGGCTATCCCTACTCAACGATGTAGTTAGACCGCTAATTAGAGTAGGCGGTTAGAGGTCGGGTGACTATAATCATTTAATTAACCCTGTAAATCAGTAATTTGATAATCTAAATAAGTTCATTACCGATGATGTGATACAAGAAATCCAATGAATGTTGCAGCACTGAAATTTTCTCCTACTTTCTTAAAACATCAATTTGAAGTCGTTCACAGTAGTTACTTTATTTTATTGTATTAGTCGTAGTAGTAATAAACAACACTCAACCTCTTTTAAAGTTACTCATGTTGAATTGTGGAATTAAGTTAGCAAATATAAGTTGATCATAAGTCCCTTGGGAACGATAACTCGTTTCTAAAAGAAACTATATTACATGTGCGACCGCGTACACTTGAGTGTGTAATTGGGAGCAACATGAACCATTAAATTGTTTTGAAGCTATATCTTCTTATGCTGCTAAATTTTGGAAATAGGAAATAAAAATTGAAATTGATTCAATTATGAAAAATAATACATGGATGTTGATTACCTCCTAGTGCAAAACCTATTGGCTGTAAATGGATTTTCAAAAAGAAACTTAATCCTTATGGATCTATACATAAATATAAAGCTAAGTTAGTAGCAAAAGGATTTTCTCAAAAATAAAATATTGATTCTTTGGATACATTTGCACCAGTAACTAGAATTTCTTCTATTCGAATTTTAATTGTCTTAGAATTAATTCACAAGTTTTTTATTCACCAAATGGATGTAAAAACAATTTTCTTAAATGGTGATTTAGAAGAAGAGATTTATATGGTTCAACCCAAAGGATGTTTTATTCCTAGACATGAAAATAAAGTTTGTAAATTAATTAAATCTACTTATGGCCTTAAACAAGCTCCTAAACAGTGGCATGAAAAACTAGATCAAGTCGTATTGAGAGACAACTATGTATCTGTTGAAGTGGATAAGTGTGTTTATACTAAAATGGTAGACAATGATTATGTGATAATATGATTATATGTTGATGACATGCTTATATTTGGTACAAGTTTGAATATTGTGAAAAGTACCAAATCATTTTTGTCTACTAATTTTGATATGAAAGATCTGGGTAAAGTAAATATGATTCTGGGAGTTAAAGTTATAAGGAGTGAAGATGGTATAATGTTGTCACAAGAACATTATGTGGAAAGACTTCTTAAAAAGATTGAATATTTTAAAGTGACACATGTAGCCACTCTTTACGATGCTATCTCTAAATTGAAAAAGAATTATGGTGACTCAGTTGCTAAGTCTAAATATGCTCAAATTATTGGAAGTCTATTGTATTTGATGAATTTTACTAGGCATGGTATTGCTTATGTTGTGTGTAGATTAAGTAGATATACTCATAATCCCAATAATGAGCATTAGTATGCAGTAAATAGACTGATGAACTATTTGAGAGGAACCATGAATTATAATATCATGTATAGTGGATTTCTGTCTACTTTAGAAGGGTATTGTGATACAACACGGATCTCTGATTTGTAGCTAGTGGATATGAGACAAAATCCGCTAGTGGATATGTGTTCACCTCAAGTGGTGGTGCAATATCCTAAAAATCAACTAAACAGACAATCATTGCTAGAGTGACTATGGAGTCAAAATTTGTAGCTCTTGAGCTGGCTGGTTCTAAGGCTGACTTGCTAAGGAATTTCTTAGCAAATATCCCTTTCATAAAGGATGAATTGTCTCCGGTGTTTATACATTGTGATGTCAAGTCGCAATTGCTGTTGCGAAGAATAAATATTATAATTCTAAGAGTGGCACATGAAATTTAGGCATGATATCGTTAAGTAACTGCTGAGAGATGGAATAATTGCAATTGATCATGTGAAGTCAAAATTGAATTCGGCCGATTCACTAACTAAACCTGTGGGAAGAAAATTAATTCTTCAAAACCACAATAGAGATGGGCTTAAGGCAAATGTGATTGTTAACAGAGATGGTAACCAAATTGATGTGATTGGAGATCCCATGAAGTAGGTTCATATGGATATTAACAAGTCAATGTTAACACTGCGCACTAACTAAGTGTGCTTGAACTGCTACTTAAAATGAGGGATAAGTTATTAACTCTTAATGAATTCATAGTCCTTAATTAAGGATGGTGTATCTAAAGTAGTATACACTTGAGGAATTCTCCTATATCAGAAGTGGAATGTGGCCGCTCCTATGAGACTTTGGCCTAGTCTCTAGAGCGCTCATGAATACCATGCGCGTACATGGCCTATTGGCGCAAAACTGCATTGAACAGAAAAATTACTGAGGTCAAAATCTGATTGGTAAAGTCTCTAATTTAGAATAAGAATTATTGGCTCATAGAAATATTATATTTCACCGGTAATTTTGAAAATTAAATTTTATCGATCTAAGTTTGGTTCATATCTGAAAGATACCAAACCTAGTGCATTTTGTCTAGAAAATCCAGCAAGTTATATTTTTTGTATAAATTCTTTTGAAATATGTGAGGGTTTTGTAAGTATTTTTGTTTATTTCAAAAGAATTTATATTTTAAAGGTAATTATTTTAAGGTGAAATTGAGAAGTTTTGTGTTACTTGAAAATGAATTGACATTAGTCAAAAGAAAAGCTCACATTTTGGTCTATAAATAGGTATTAACTTTCACTCTACAAAACTCAATTCATATATGTTTTTTTTTGTCGTTTTTCTCACTCTAGTTCTCTCCTATTTCTTATGGCTTTGTAGTTTAATTACTTTCTTTATATTTTCGGTTTTTTAATTTACTTTTTCTCCTTATAATGTAACACCCGAGAAAATTTTTGAGCTAAGACTCGAATCGTTCTTCATAGTGAGTGATATTTTTGCAAGGAAAATAAAATTTCTTGAGTATTAAGTTCAGTAGATGTAGCTCCTTGAGTTTGAAAAAGAACTAAATTGGACATAGCAAAAATCTGAAATTTTGCAAGTTAAGATAAGTATGAGTTTTGGGTTGACTTCAAACGACTATAACTCCTAGCTTAGGATGAGTTAAGTCTGCTACCAGATAGCTTAGGAAAGATATTTGAATTATCTTTCCAATGCCACCGAGTTTACTTAGTTTCGAGTTCGTATGAGGGAGATATGTGCATTCGACGTTGAGTTGTCTAGATAAGAAAAGTCAAAACCAAATTTTAGAGGAGTATTTTGGTCCTTTCCTTACCAAATCAGATTTAATTCGTTTTTAGTAAGGTTTTAAGGGTCTAATCCTATTGGGTTCAGTTTTATAATCCTAAAATTAGCCTAGGGTTTTAGTTGAGAGTTCAAGAAGATAAAAGAAGAGAAAAGAGGAGAAAAGAGGAGATGATCAAAGCGTTCGTCGACAGTCTTGCGTTTTGTTGCGGATTTTCGCCATGGATTTAATCCCTAAGAGGTATGTAAGTTTCTATAGTGTTGGGTTTGTTCACCCACACGCCAATCATGCTATTTTCAGCGCAATTTCGTTCTTAGAGTTGAATGATTAGAGTTCTTGATGAGTTCTTAATAGGTGTTCTTGAAGTTCATCCTAAATCTTGTTGTGTTGTGGTTTTGATGATTTCTTGAGATGAAATTTAGTAATTTGAGTGTTGTTTTGAGTAGATTAGAGTGTAATTATGTTAAGTAATCGAATATAAGTGATTGGGTAAGAAATCATTCGATTCTAGGCAAGTTAGCATGAGAAAACGAGCAAAGAAAGTCGTCGAACTTTTCTGGGTTGGGACCTGGTGTGTCACGCCAGCCAGAGGGCCGCAACCACTTCTCTGAATGCTAGGGGCTGGCGCCTCGCACCACTCAGAGCGCCAGGGTCGCCTGTCCCCACCCGTTCTTCATCGTTTCGGCCATTTGAGTTCTTTCAAAGGGTAACTTTACTCCTCTTTGATTCTGAACACCTACAATTATCCTAACATGATAATAACCTTGAATTCATAATTCATAATTCAAATTCAAGTAAGATTTAAGAGTTAATTTTTGAGAGTTCATTCGAACATTCTAAGAAAGTCCCTTTGAGTCCTTTTGTGGAGTCTTCTACAACTTCTAGTAACTTGTTTCAAGAATCAAGTAAGTGAGCATGAGATTAAGGAGAATGTATTCATGAGTCTACTTTTTCATCATAAGATATTTCATATCATGAACCATAACTCTTGAATTCATAATTCATAATTCACATTCAAGAGAGAGTTAAGAGTAGAGTCCAAGGAAGTCTTTGAGTTCAATTGTGAATCCTTTGAGATCCATCATCGATTTCAGTTAAGTTTTGAGTAAGTAAGTATGAGTATGAAAATAGTTGTATACATGAATTCCTTAGTGATATTTTGACCCTTGAGTGAAGTCGTTCATGCCCATAACTTCCGCATGAACTTCATCAGTTTAGTATATTTGAAAGGAGTAGTATCTTCAAGTTCTAAGTCTTGATTATCAAGTTCCTAACCCTTCCGAGATTATAATCCTAATCATGGTACTATTACCTATTACCCATGAAGTCCATGAGTTGAGTTGTTCATACCCATAAATCTACATGAACATTATAAGTCGAACAATGTTGAGATGAGAAGTATCTTTGAGTCCTTGAGTTGAGTAGTTCATGGTCATAATTCCGGTTGAACCCTCTGAGGTGAGCATTCTTGAAATGAGTAGTATTAGTGAAGTTCTTGAGTTCCAAGTATTGAGATCTATCTATGGTTACTGAAAACCTTACATCGAGTCGTTCACGTCCATAATTTGGCATGAATCATATTTTAAGAAGTCTTTTACAAATGTTTTAACTTTGTTTTAAGACATAAGTTTTGAGTTTAGTAAAGAGTAAAGTTGAAGTTCAGTTCTTCAAAAGTATATGGGGACTATGTATTCCCAAAGAGATTTAAAATGTTTTCACATTTAAATAAGAACGGAAACTAAGATTTACAAAGAGCCTTCGGGCTAGTTATCAGAAAAGAGTAATCACTTTATAAATAAAGCAAGATTTTCAAGATAGCTTTTGAGATATGTTTTTTTGAACACTAATCTCAAATCACAGAAAGAAGTATGTTTTTAAAACATAAAGAGCTAGTATATTTTGGGAGTACTATTGAGCACCGATAAGGGGGAGAGTTCAGATAACTCACAGCTCCCATAAACCATGTAGTCATCATGGGTAGAAAAGGCTCATACTTTTTAGATGAATCCTTTTCTCATACACAAGTGGATCCACTTAGTAGTTCAGGTCCTATACCTGTGGCAAGGTATAAGATGCGCTGGCAACGTGAGGAAGATCGATGATATACATCATATTTTTTGTATTTTTACATACACCTTAGATTTATATGTATTTTTTCCTACACACAGAGTTGGCATCATGTTTTTAAACAACTTTTCTTTCTATTGCACATGTTTTAAATTTCTTTATATTGAAATGAGTGTAGTTATGTTGAGTTTAGTTGAGCCAGGTAAGTTCTTCAGTTTCTTTTCAAGCCTATGTTATGTTTACCATTCCTCTTACATGCTCATACATTCCACGTACTAAGCCATTTGGCTTGCATTTTCTCATGATGCAGACACAAGTATTCAGGATCATCAATAGGAGCTTCGTTGATAAATTCGAAAGTTCGAGTTAGCTATGGTGAGCCTCCTTATTTCTGGAGGATTTCATTTACTCTTTAGTTTAGTAAGGGTGTCGTGGGTCTTGTCTCGACTTCCATCTTTATTAGTTAGAGGCTTCATAGATAGTCAGTATAGTTGATAAGTCTATATTATTAATTTATTTTATTAAATGTTTCAAAGACTTAAGTTGCCTATTTTATGGCAAGTTGAATATATTATTTTTATTCTAAGTTGTTCATTTGATTTAAAGCTTTGTATTTCAGTTTCATGAATTTTATTCAGTTTTTAAGCTTTTGCATGCTTAAGTTAGTCTTCCGCTTGTAGTCAGCCTGGATGATGGTTCGCTTGAGGACCAACAATGGTGCTTGAGTGCTGGCCACGTCCTGGGTATAGACTCAGGTTGTGACAAACTTGGTATCAAAGCACAGAGTTTAACTGTCCTAGGTTTTCTATGAAGCCGTGTTAGTAGGGTATTGTTATGGTTGTGCGGGCCTCACTACTATAAATGAGGGACTACAAACATTTTAGAAAAGTTTCCCTTCTTTCATACTCTTAATCGTGCAATAGAGATATGTCATAGAGATTTATTCATTCTCGTGCATTCTCATATTCATTCGACCACCCATCATACTAAAGGTGGTTGAAAAGCAGAGTCAGTCCCTTATCGATGAGTAGTAGTAGTGAAAGTGCCCAGAATTAGAGGAAAGTATGCATATGTTAGTAATCTAATTAAGGGAGATGGTGTTTCGACAAGCTATGTTACTATAGTCATGCACCTGGTAAGTTATTAATGAAGAGTTTTCCTTTATGGTTAGACTAAGAAGTGATGAGTAGTGAAGATTCCACCATAGGAGGTAGAGTGTATTTTAGCTAGAAAGGACTTTGTTATGAAGTGTCATTGTGTAGATAATGACCAAGTGTAAGTGTTGAATAGCAGAAGTATTCATAAAGTAATAGATCTAAGCTAGGCTTATGATTTGTTTGAGAGGGTCGTGATGTTCAGAAGGTATTAGAACTAATTGAGTAATGAGGTATAGTATAGTAGGCGAGCAATCATATTAATATTCAGGTCAAGCAATAAACATTAAACTTAAATTTGAGATAAGTGTCATGATCAAAGGAATGGCAACATGAGGATGATGATGTTAGTCTTAAGATTTGATCTAGAAGACTTTACATAGAGTAGGTGAGGAATTGAGGTGATTAGCTGCAATAAATATGAGTGGTACAAGTGAGAGACCCTAAACTTTAGACAAGGGCAGTGAAGTGTGGCTAGGTCACAAGAGTAATAAGAGCGTTAAGAGGTGTACCGAGAGGGTATGTAACCAGAAGAGGTTAAGGGAAACACCTTAGAAAGAGGTCTTAGTACCGCTTATAGAGAGTTTGGTAGGCATGAGATAAACTTGTCCCAAGTGTTAGATTAAAAGAAGAGGTAGACCATTTAGAGATGATGGAATATTTCCATAGCTTTCAAGTGTTAGCTTTAGACCTAAGGGGGAGATGACAAGATGAGAAATCATGTCAAGTGTTTAAGAGTAAGACAATAATGAGTTACAAAGAGTTTGGGGGATATATTTCTAGAGGTCCTTTTAGTAGTGGAGTGATGTTAAAAAGAGAAGGTTAATGATCTTATCGTGATAGTGATGCTGTGATAATTCCATCTAAGGTTATAAAAGAGGAGGATGAGGTTTTACTACGAGAAATAGTTAAATGAGAGCCCTTAGTTTTTCTGAAGGAGTTTGTTAGAGGAGTCCATGGAGTTGTTGGAGTACTAAGCTTGAATGTGGTGTTGTTAAATATTTGGTGGTTTTTTATATGAGCCCAATAAGGTGGTAAGGAGTAATAGTTTGGGATGAGATTTCCTATAGAGAGGTATATAATCCGAACTTAAGGACATGGGTTAAGCTTGAATATAGTAAGAGCATACCATTAGACTCAGACCTTAGTAAGAGTAACCCCATTCCTTACCCAGTCCCGTTGTCATTCGAGGACGAATGATCCCAAGGGGGAGATATCGTAACAGCCCAAAAACTTTTGAGCTAAGACTCGAACCGTTATTCGTAGTGAGCGAGATTTTTGCAAGGAAAATAAAATGTCTTGAGTATTAAGTTCACTAGATGTAGCACCTTGAGTTTCAAAAAGAACTAAATTGGACATAGCAAAAATCTGAAATTTTTCAAGTTAAGCTAAGTATGAGTTTTGGGTTGACTTCAAATGACCATAATTCCTATCTCAGGATGAGATAGGTGTGCTACAAGATACCTTAGGAAATATATTTGAATTATCTTTCCAATGCCACCGAGTTTACTCAGTTTCGAATTCGTATGAGGGAAATATGTGCATTCAAAGTTTGGTTGTCTAGATAAGGAAAGTCAAAACCAGATTTTAGAAGGGTATTTTCATCTTTTCCTTACCAAATCAGATTTAATTCATTTTTAGTAAGGTTTTAAGGGTCTAATCATATTGGGTTCAGTTTTATAATCCTAAAATTAGCCTAGGGTTTTAGTTGACAGTTCAAGAAGAGAAAAGAAGAGAAACGAGGAGAAAAGATGAGATGATCAAAGCGTTCGTCGAGAGTCTTGCATTTTGTTGCAAATTTTCACCATGGGTTTAATCCCTAAGAGGTAAGTAAGCTTCCATACTATTGGGTTTGTTTACTCACATGCCAATCATGCTATTTTCAGCGCAATTTCGTTTTTAAAGTTGAAAGATTAGAGTTCTTGATGAGTTTTTGATAGGTGTTCTTGAAGTTCATTATAAATCCTATTGTGTTGGGATTTTGATAATTTTTTGAGATGAAATTTAGTAATTTGAGTGTTGTTTTGAGTAGATTAGAGTGTAATTATGTTAAGTAATCGAATATAAGTGATTGGGTAACAAAACGTTCAATACTAGGCAAGTTAGCATGCGAAAACGATTAAAGAAGGTCGTCGAAGTTTTCTGGGTTAGGACCTGGCGTGTCACACCAGCCAAAGGGCCCCAGCCTCTTCTCTGAATGTTAGGGGCTGACACCTCGCACCACTCAGAGCGCCAGGGTCGCCTGTCCCCACCCATTCTTCATCGTTTCGGCCGTTTGAGTTCTTTCAGAGGGTACCTTTACTCCCCTTTGATTCTAAACACTCTAAACTACTTCTAAACACCCAAAATTATTCCTAACATGATAATAATCTTGAATTTATAATTCAAATTCAAGTAAGATTTAAGAGTTAAGTTTTGAGAGTTCATTCGAACATTCTAAGAAAGTCCCTTTGAGTTCTGTTGTGGAGTCTTCTACAACTTCTAATAACTTGTTTCAAGACTCAAGTAAGTGAGCATGAGAGTGAGGAGAATGTATTCATGAGTCTACTTTTTCATCATGAGATCTTTTCATATCATGAACCATAACTCTTGAATTCATAATTCACATTCAAGAGAGAGTTAAGAGTAGAGTTCAAGGAAGTCTTTGAGTTCAATTGTGAATCCTTTGAGATCCATCATCGATTTCTGTTAAGTTTTGACTAAGTATGAGAATGTGAAGAGTCGTATACATGAGTTTCTTATTTATATTTTGACCCTTGACTCAAGTCGTTCATGCCCATAACTTCCGAAGGAGTAGTATCTTCAAGTTCTAAGTCTTGAGTATCGAGTTCCTAACACTTCCAAGATTATAATCCTAATCATGCGACTATTACTTATTACCCATTAAGTCCAGGAGTTGAGTTGTTCATGCCCATAATTCCGCATGAACATTATAAGTCGAACAATCTTGAGATGAGAAGTATCTTTGAGTCCTTGAGTTAAGTAGTTCATGCGAAATTATGAGCATGAACCCTCTAAGTTGAGCATTCTTGAAATGAGTAGTATTAGTTAAGCTCTTGAGTTCTAAGTATTGAGATCTATTTATGGTTATTGAAAACCTTGCATCGAATCATTTACGTCAATAATTCGGCATGAACCATATTTTAAGAAGTCTATTACAAATGTTTTAACTTTGTTTTAAGACTTAAGTTTTGAGTTCAATAAAGAGTAAAGTTGAAGTTCAGTTCTTCAAAAGTATATGGGGACTATGTATTCTCAAGAGATTAAAAATGTTTTCACATTTAAATAAGAATGGAAACTGGGATTTCCAAAGAGCCTTCGGGCTAGTTTTTAGAAAAGAGTAATCGCTTTCTAAATGAAGTAAGAGAGGAAACTGAGATTTCAAAGATTGCTTTTGAGCTAAATTGTTTTGAGGATATCAAATCACCGAAAGAAGTATGTTCTTAAAACATAAAGAGTTAGTATATTTTAGGAGTAGTATTGAGCACCGATATGAGGGAGATTTCAGATAACTCACAGCCCCCTTAAACCAGGTAGCCATCATGGGTAGAAAAGGGTCATACTTTTTAGATGAATTTTTTTCGCATAGACTTGTGGATGCACTTAATAGTTCAAGTCCTATACCTGTGGAAAGGTATACGATGCGTTGGCAGCATGAGGAAGATCGTTCTATCATCACAATAGGTCTTATGTGATGGTTGCCGGTAAGAGAAACTCCCACAACAATATTTTGTATATTTATATACATCTGATTATTTGTATTTCTACATACATCTCAGAGTTATATGTATCTTTGCATACACGCAAAATTGGCATCATGTTTTTAGACAACTTTTCTTTATATTGCACATGCTTTAAATTGCTTTATATTGAAATGAGTTCAGTTATTTTAAGTTGAGTTGAACCAGGTAAGTTCTTCAGTTTCTTTTAGATTCTTTCCAAGCCTGTGTTATGTTTAGCATTCCTCTTACATGCTCGTACATTCCACGTACTAAGCCATTTGGCCTGCATCTTCTCATGATGCAGACACAGGTATTCAGGATCATCAACAGGAGCTTCGTTGATACTTTTGGAACTTCGAGTTAGCTATGGTGAGCCTCCTTATTTCCGGAGGATTTTATTTACTTTTCAGTTTAGTCAGGGTATCGTGGGTCTTGTCCCGACTTCCATCTTTATCAGTTAGAGGCTTCATAGATAGTCAGTATAGTTGATAGGTCTATATTATACTTTAATTTTATTAAATGTTTTAAAGACTTACATTGCCTATTTTATGGCAAGTTGAATATATTATTTTTATTCTAGGTTGTTCATTTGAGTTAAATCTTTGTATTTCAGTTTCAGAAATATTATTTAGTTTTTAATATTTTGCATGCTTAAGTTAGTCTTCCGCTTCTAGTCAGCCAAGATGAGGGTTCGCTTGGGGACCAGCAATGGTTCTTGAGTGTCGGCCACGTTCAGGGTGTAGACTCGGGTCGTGACATATAATTTGTTGATTCATGTATCCTCTATTTAAATAGTATTACTGAAAAATTACAAAATAACATAACTTCAAGATTCCAATTGAAAATAAAATGTAAAAATTTCTTCAAGTTGAGGTGTGGATATCTGGCTTCGTTTAAGGAGATTCATGGCCACTGTAGGAAATATTTTTCATCAGTCCAGTAGTAGCTCTCTTGACTAGTCCCCTCCAGGATACAACAACCTAATCACAAAGTGTAACTCAACAAATTCTGGACAAGAGTTTAGTCCAAAGCTCCACAAAAAAATACCTCTCTTCAACTAATAAGAACTCTTTTTTGACAAACTTTATACACTATATATTTTTCTTATGTATCTAAACCAAATGAAGACCACCACTATTTATACGAGAAGAGATCTTCCTAGCAATGAATAGGAAGATAATGGGGTAGTAAATATTGAAAATAAATGGTCTTAGGAGTTACACAGGAGTAACCCCCGAAAAATTAATAGGTGAAACTAGAGCCTAACATTTAAGTCTTAAAATTTTATGCATAATTGGAAAAAATAAGAAAGAAAAAATAGAATCCCAAAATTTGACTAAGTATAAGTTCAAGAGAGGGTTCAAGGAAGGTGAAAGGCATCACTGCCCTTACAAGCTCCCTTGAACTTAAATAGCCCCAAAAATTTGACCAAGTATAAGTTCAAGTGAGGGTTCAAGAAAGATAAATGACACAAAAATTTGACTAATTATAAGTTTAAGTGAGGGTTCAAGGAAGCTGAAAGGCATCAATGCCCATACAAGCTCCCTTGAACTTTGCCTTAGTTTTTTTTTAGGCAAGTCCATGTGGGCAAGGGGCAATTTTTTATATATTATTTTTAAGTCCTATTTTTAAATTGTTATATTTTATATTAGTTTTAAATAAATATATAAGGTATTTTAGTCATTAAACACCAAATCAAAATCAAAAGTTCATCTTCCTCACAATATTTCTTTCTCTAAAAAGCCAAGAAGTAGAAGAGTAAAAGTGAAGCTTTGGCCACAAGAATTCAAGGGTTTTTCATCAAATTCTTCAAGGATTCATCATCAAGGTAGGGTATTTTTCATCTTTCGGTAGATTCCACCCAAAGAGCCCCTTCAAAACATGATTTCAAACCTTCCAAATTTCCCCAATTTCGAGGGTTTTGTTCGAATTTCATGGGTTCTCTTTAAAAATAATTTCAATGGTTTAAATATGTTGGGTCATGATTAAATTGATGATTTATGCTTTAATTTTGGTGAAATTTCCCCAAGAACCCATGGATCCCCTATATTGCTAAATTGTGATCTTAATTTAATTGATTGATATTAGAAGCATGTAAATGGGTCTTGTATGAATCAATTGAATTGATTGAATTATGTAACTACTCATACATAATGTAGAAATTATTGATGTTGGTTTAAATGTGATTCATGACTCTTGATGGGTAAATTATGAGAATTTGTACATGAATGTAAGAATTATGCATGTGCTTAAAGATTTATGTTGAGAATGAAGATTCTATGACTATGGTGTAATTGTGGTATTGAATCAAAATGTTATTCTCCCCTATACCCTTACACACTATTATGCATGAATTAATCATGACTACAAGGCAATTGTGTTATTATTGAAAGGTTATTCTCAATTATGCACTTATGAATGATCATGATATATGTGAAAGGTTTCTTCAATGTAATGTTATACCTTGAATTGGTAGGCTTAGGGCATCTTATTCTTGTGGGAATGAAAGTAATGCTGATTGATATACCTTGAATTGGTAGGCTTAACGATCCTCTTCCTGTGTTACTAATGTATATTGACTTAATGTACTTTGAATCGGTAGACCTAATGTTGGTAGCCTTTTCATAAATGAATGATGAAGTATTCTAGGATATGTTTGAACCGGTACACCTAATGGAGGTAGCCCTTCATGATGAGTCTAAAAACTAATGTGATGATAAACCTTCGATCGGTAGACCTAATGTTGGTAGCCCTTTCATGTGTGAAATGATAAACCTTGAATCGGTCGACCTAATGTTGGTGGCCCTTTCTTGAGGATTCAATGAGCTATCCTAATAATGTACCTTTAGTCGGTAGACCTAATGGTGGTGGACCTTTCATGTATAAATGTACTTTTAGTCGGTAGCCCTCTCAAGTACAATAACGTTAATATGAATGGACTACTCTATGGGAATAAAGGCTAAGTACCGAGTGGATATGATAAGATAGAAGCTCTTCGTACGTTAGGCCAGGTTTCAATGAACATCTTTCTTATCCCATAACTATGTGCCCACATAGGTTATTAGTTAGTGTATCCACCTAAGCTAGACTGTTACTGGCTCTACCTTAGGCAAGTAGACCACCTTTTTTCGGTGTGGGGGCAAGACACCGGATTCCATGATTTTCTCATATGGTCTATGTCGGTTAATGCTTATTCCTATCATGTGAGATACGTGATATGGTTACTCAAGAGGTTCTATGATGTGTGGGTGGTAGTATGGGATGCGATCCATGCATTGCACAAACAGACTTTGAGAGGGCTATGGGGTGATTCTCTAATGTCTTAATGTCTAATGAATGAAGGTGCACTTAATGAAGCTAATGAGAATGTAGACTTAAATGCTCAATGTAATTATGCATGCTTTACTTGGATTGTATTATGAATTACTTCCCTTGTGATGAGTTATGAAATGTTTATGTTCGTTATGCATGATTATTGACTAAAGATAAGTATGGAGAATGGTAGGTTCACCTTGGGTGGCCTCAAAGTGGTACTTAGTAGGAAGGGTAGTATGGGATGCCATTCTTACATTGCACAAGTATAGCTTAGGGTTACTTTCGGTGAAGGTTCTAATGTGATGAAATTACTTATATGTTGATTATGGTTGTATTTTATGCCTCTTTTACCAAAGTTCATGTTGTTTCTCTAAATTGGCATGTAGCATAGTTTTCAACCAAAATGTCTTTTTAAGCATGGTTCTTGCATGGCTATCATACGTAGTACATTGAATGTGCTAACCCATATTTCTTCTATTTTTCTACAAAGTGTAGGTTCCGGCAAATGAGTTCTTTCCTTCTACTTCAAAGGGATTGGATTGAGTTCTTCCAAAGTTTGTGATATGTCCTCATGGATCCGAGGACAAGTGTTTTATAGATGTTTCATGTCTTTTATTGTATTAGACTCTTTTTAGACTTTCTATTGTAAGGGTCGTGACCCTACTTTTTATTCAAGATGTTTTTAGATGTCCTTGTGAGACAAGTAGAATTTCGCAATTTTAAATGATGTTTTCGATTGTATGGATTAAAAGAGTTTGAAATTCCTCACTATTTCTATTATTTTATATAATGTACATGCTATGAGGCTTTTATAGGTCTTTTCAGAGTCTTGTAAGTCGTGTCACGTCTGGGGTGTAGGCTCGGGTCGTGACAATAGGTTACAAAGTGTAATGGAGGAATAAAGATTGGAATAATAGAGGGGTAACCAATGCCTCTAACTTGCATCTTCACAACCTCCAACTTTCCAACGGTCATCACAAAGCATAAATGCAATAAGGCTTGTGGTTATTAATTAACCACTAAGTAATTAGTAACCAATGAATAAGTGCTTATCCATTGCAGCAACGATCTAGTAGATACTTCAACGAATAGAAAAAACATTGTTAATGTGGCCATTCCAAGGTGGAATATAAGGTAATATTAAAATGCCTACACCAGCAATCCCTCACTCATTGAAATATTAAATAAGAGAGTTTATCAACTGAAGGAAGACTACTATGCATAATAAGGTTGTCTTTTGCATTGAATCTCCACTTAGTGAAACATTAACTTTTGCTCCAGAGTCGTAGTGATCTCAGATTTGAACTATAACTGCTTATGGGAAATAAAATATCACTGTCCGGACATAATAATCAAGGTGTGTACATGAGCTTTAAAATCCAGCACGTTAGGGCTTTGTGCTATCCAGATTTCATGAGTGCTTTTGAGAATAAGCCCAATTGTCATAGGAAGCAATCTACTTCCACACTCATACAGGTAAAATCTGTCGAGAGTGCTCCTATGGGTTTAACACTCTACCCATACGGGCTATAGATATTCATTAATATTTTTTGTAAACTAAACCTTCACAGTATTCATTTTAGCTACACATAAAATAAAATAAAAATAAAAATTAGTTTACGTAAATAATCTCATGAAAACCACTCATGCATACAATCCGAATTAAAAAATCTTGTAAATATAAAGTTAATAAGTAGAAACCTTGCTTGAGATGGAACATATTATGTAAAAAAATAAAATTCTTCATGGTGGCTATGAAAGAAATTGCATTCAGCTTTTATAGTAAAATATGTTTGTGGACTTATTAATTAGCATACCATATTCAGAATTACTGATATATTTTAGGATAAGAATGACTTTTTAAAAATTTGTAGATATGTCAACTTGAATTTTGGTAATTATCATCAAATATATTTTAGGATAAAGTTATTAGATGTACATTTTTAGGAGATCACATACAATTGGGCTTTTATAGTAAAAATGTGATTATAAACTTATTAATTGGTATACCAAATTATATTTGACTAATGCACCTGCAACGTTCATGGACCTTTTGAATAGTGTATTCAAACCTTATTTAGATATGTTTGTTATCGTCTTCATTGATGACATACTAATTTATTCGAGAAATGAAAAAGATCATGCTAGCCATCTCAGAATAGTTATCCAGACTTTGAAAGATAGAGAGTTGTATGATATGTTCCCGAAATCTGAGTTTTGGCTTTAGTCGGTGGCATTCTTAGGCCACCTTTTGTCTGCAGAGGGAATTAAAGTTGATACTCAGAAAATTGAGGCAGTGCAGAATTGGCCTAGACCCACATCTCCAACTGATATTAGGAGTTTCTTGGGTTTGGCTGGCTAATTTTGAAGGTTCGTAGAGGGGTTGTCGTCTATTTCATTCCCTTTGACAGGTTAACTTAGAAGACAGTGAAATTTCAATGGTCTGATGCTTGTGAGAAAAACTTCCAGGAATTGAAAAAGAAGTTAATCACTGCTCCAATGTTGACCTTACCAGAAGGTACTCAAGGTTTTGTGGTGTATTGTGATGCATCTAGAGTTGGTTTGGGTTGTGTATTAATGCGGAATGACAAAGTCATAGCTTATGCCTCCAGACAGTTGAAAGTTCATGAGAAGAATTACCTAACCCATGACTTAGAGTTGGTTGTCGTAGTATTTGCTTTGAAGATATGGCATCATTAATTGTATGGTGTTCATGTTGATATATTCACTAATCACAAGAGCCTTTAGTATGTATTTACTCAAAAAGAGCTTAATCTCAGACAAAGGAGGTGGTTAGAATTACTCAAGGATTATGACATAAGTATTCTTTACCACCCAAGTAAGGCTAATGTTGTTGTTGATGCTTTGAGCAGGTTTTCTGTGGGTAGTACTGCCCATTTTGAGGAAGATAAGAAAGAACTGGCAAAAGTTGTGCATAGACTTGCACGCTTAGGAGTTCGACTAATGAATTCCACAGAAGGAGGAGTAGTGGTGATGAATGGGCCTGAATCATTCTTAGTGTCAGAAGTGAAAGAAAAGCCGGACCAAGACCCAATTTTTCTTTAATTGAAGGACAATGTTCATAAGCAAAAAGTATTAGCTTTTGAACAAGGAGGAGATGGCGTATTGAGGTATCAAGGTAGGTTGTGTGTACCAATGGTGGATGTACTCCAAGAGAGGATCATGGAGGAAGCTCATAGCTCCAGATATTCCATTCATCCGGGTTCTACAAAGATGTATCGCGATTTGACAAAGGATTATTGGTAGAGTAGTATGAAGAAGGGCATTGCAGAGTTTGTTGCTAAGTGTCCGAATTGCCAACAAGTTAAGGTAGAGCACCAAAGGCCTGGTGGTTTGGCTCAGAATATAAAACTTCCGGAATGGAAGTGGGAGATGATTAATATGGATTTCATCACAACTTTATGAAGGTCTCACATGCAACATGATTCTATTTGGTTGATTGTCGATAGAATGACAAAATCAGCCCACTTTTTGTCGGTAAAGACTACTCATTAAGCAGAAGATTATGCTAAA
Source organism: Solanum acaule (assembly GCA_036250505.1). Lineage (NCBI taxonomy): Eukaryota > Viridiplantae > Streptophyta > Magnoliopsida > Solanales > Solanaceae > Solanum > Solanum acaule. The sequence continues at coordinate 136,707 of JAJOOR010000743.1, forward strand.
TTGTATCTTTAAGAAGTAGTTAGACTTCATGGGGTTCCCGTCTCCATTATTTCAGACAGAGGTGCGTAATTTACTGCACAATTTTGGAAGTCATTCCAAAAAGGCTTGGATTCAAAGGTGAACTTAACTACTGCATTTCATAGATAGATGGTAGGCAAAGCGCACTATTCAGACCTTAGAGGATATGTTGAGGGCGTGTGTGATCGATTTCAAAGTAAATTGGGATGATCTCCTACCTATCATCGAGTTTGCTTACAATAATAGTTATCACTCTAGCATTCAAATGGCTCCTTACGAAGCTCTTTAGGGGAGAAGATGGAGATCTCCTCTTGGATGGTTTGAAGTTGGTGAAGCTGGGTTGATAGGACCAGATTTAGTTCATAAAGCTATGGAGAAGGTGAAAGTGATTCAATAGAGGTTGAAAACGGCATAGAGTCATTAGAAATCCTACACGGAAGTTGAGAGAAGAGAGTAAGAGTTTGAAGTAGATGATTGGTTATACTTGAAAGTTTCACCCAGGAAGGGTGTTATGAGGTTTGGTCTTCCACAATTTTTTCAATAAACGAATATGACCCTCCAACAGTAATTGGAACACGTTGAGTCTTCAAAAAAAGTTTCTTTGTGGACAATAGCTTGCAAACAAAAATCTTCAGGTGTGAAGTCAGAATCTGACTCAATTTCACCTAATTAATATATGATCAAATCAACTTTCTCTGAATTGGAATAAATAATATTTTAATAGTAAAGTATAATTTCCACTAGAATCTACAATTACTACTATTAAATTATCTAGGTAGTTATTTGATATAAATATTGTTAGAAATAAATACATATACCTAACAAATAGTATCGTACACCTTGTTTTTCAGTGTGTGTGATCTTGTTTGTAACAATTTCAAGTCCCTTATATACTTGCATTTTGTTTGAGTTGATTATTTCTCCTCGAAAACGGGTGGTAAGGTCAACAGAGAGACGGAATTTTACTATTTATGTTGCTCCCATTATGAACAACACTTTCTTCTTGTTGAACTTGTTATTGTTGATGAAAGACTACATTTTAGCTACATATAAAATAAAATAAAAATAATAATTACTTTACAATAGTAAATAATCTCATGAAAACCACTCATGCATACATTAAAAAATCTTGTAAATATAAACTTTAAAAGTAGAAACCTTGCTTGAGAAGGAATATACTATGTAAAAAAATATAAATTTTTCTTGATGGTGGCTATGAAAGATATTGCATTCATCTTTTATGGTAACAACTCTTTGTGGACTTATTTATTGACATACCATATTCAGAATTACTGATATATTTTAGGATAAGAATGACTTTTGAAAAATTTATAGATATGTCAACTTGAATTTCGGTAATTTTTATTAAATATATTTTAGGATAGAGTTATTAGATGTACATTGTTAGGAGATCACATACAACTGGGGTTTTATAATAAAAATGTGATTATCCACTTATTAATTGGTATACCAAATTACAATATATATATAATATTCATATCTTTTAGGATAAGAATAGTTTTGAAAAAATATACAGATACGCCACCGTGGATTTTGGCGATTAAGCTTAAATAATTTTAAGATGACTTTTCTAGATGTACATTGTTATGAGATCACATATAGAATTGACGAAAAGACCGATTACAAAAGGATTGTAAAAAGAAGTCAATAATATTTCTGACGGAATATATTCAAGTGATAATGCTCCAATTCATACACTATTTAACAACACGTCATCAGAGTTAAGTCTAATTCCATTAGAGGGAAGAGAACAATTATCGATAACTATTTCAATTACGGGTATTTATATTAACTTGTGTAGCATCTAATAATAGATAAAGATTTTATTGAATCAAGCTTCCATCACTGTGATTGAAATAGGTAGAATATATTTCCTTAAATGATCATTACAGATAGATTGCTAATTTACTATTTTCTCTTCTTTGTCTATGCAACAATTTTAAATGTTGAGTTAAGAATTCTATTCTTTCAAATTCTTTTAGGGTAGAATCTTCCCGAACATTTATGATCATTTATTTTCTCACTCTATTACGTTGGCATTATAATGATCTCATTTAATTGTGTAAGTAAGTATTTATATTAATATCTATTAAATATAGAAGACTTGGACTTGGACTTGGGGCTTGGGCTTGGATCGGAACTTAAAATAAATATTTTTTATAAAGCTTAAATATTTGCTCTATAAATAACAATATTTTTACATAAAAGAATAATATATATAGAAAGAAGGGTCATATCATATATATATATATATATATATATATATATATATCTATAATGCGATACAAATTGTACAAAATATGTCCAAATTAAATTGTCGAAGAGACAAAATAACTCAAGATAGAGATAATGATGATAGTTTATGTTCACCCAATAATAATATTGTGATCATCACTTTTGAGAAATCTTTTCACAATATCCAGGCATGGTTGCAATACGGTATTCCCCCATGCTTCGTCAACTGATTCTTTTCTATCTCCTTCGAAAATGTCAGTAGGAATAATATGATGCACCAACCACAATTTCTCATTTATTAACCACTGAATCTTGTCAAGTTGGTGACAAATTAATAAAAGAGTATTACGCTTGATATTAGCAATTGACGATTGAAGAAGCATCTTCTTTGATTCATCATCTTTGTCTATATTTGTTTCTTCTCTTAAATATCTTTCCATTTCGGGGACACCAATGGGCCGTCGGATTCCTTTGGTGTAATCTTCATCTGGAATGAAAATATGCCGCCCCTCATCCACTAGCTCTGCATGAAACATAAATTTAAAGAAGAGTTTTATTTAGTGGAACATAGATTTGTTAACAAAAAATATTATTAAGAAAATTATATCAGAAAAGTATTTAGCTAGATGCATGATTATATCCTGATTGATACATAATACAATTACAAAAATTATCTACATTGACCGTTTGATCAACCCTCATGTCAACTCTATAGTTCAAGAATGATTGATCTACATCATTCCAAATAAATCAAATATCTTACTTATATTTGAACATGAACACATGGTCTTCCAATAGTTTTTCAATATACAAATTTGACCCTCCAACAATAATTGGAACACGTTGAGTCTTCAAAAAATTTTCTATGTAGACAATAGCTTGTAAACAAAAATCTTCAGCTGTGAAGTCGGAATCTGGCTCAATTTCACCTAACAAAATGTGATCAAATAAACATTCTCAGAATTGGAATAAATAATTTTTTAATAGAAAATTATATTTTCCACTAGAATCTACAATTACTACTATTAAATTATCTAGGTAGTCATTTGATATAAATATTGTTGGAAATAAATATATATAGCTAAAAAATAGTGTCGTACACCTTGTTTCTCGGTGTGTGTGACCTTGTTTTTACCAATTTCAAGTCCCTTATATACTTGCATTTTGTTCGAGTTTTTATTTTTCCTAAAAAATGGGTGGCAAGGTCAACAGAGAGACTGGATTTTCCCTTTCCTATTGCTCCCATTATAAACACCACTTTCTTCTTGTTGAACTTGTTATTGTCGATGAAAGTATTCATTTTAGCTATACATAAAATAAAATAAAAATAATAATTAGTTTACAATAGTAAATAATCTCAAGAAAACCACTCATCCATACTGTCAGACATTAAAAAATATTGTAAATATAAAGTTAATAAGTAGAAACCTTGCTTGAGATGGAATATATACTATGTAAAAAATATATATATATTTTTCTTGATGGTGGCTAGGAAAGAAAATGCATTCAGCTTTTATAGTAAAATCTATTTGTGAACTTATTAATTGACATATCATATTCAGAAATACTGATGTCTTTCAGTATAACAATGACTTTTGAAAAATTTATAGATATGTCAACTTGAATATTGGTAATTATTATTAAATATATTTTAGGATAATGTTATTAGATGTACATTGTTAGGAAATCACATACAACTGGGCTTTTATAGTAAAAATGTGATTATAAACCTATTAATTGTTATACCAAATTAATATTCATATCTTTTAGGATAAGACTAGTTCTTGAAAAATTATATAGATGAACCTTGGATTTTGGAGATTTATCATAAATAATTTTAGGATGACGTTTGTAGATGTACATTGTTATGAGATCACATACATAATTGATGAAAATATCGATTACAAAAGGATTGTAAAAAGAACTCAATAATATTTCTGACGGAATATATTCAAGTAATAATGCACCAATTCTTACACTATTTAACAACACGTCATAAGTATTAAGTCTAATTCCATTAGAGGGAAGGGAACAATTATCGATAACTATTTCAATTACGAGTATTTATATTAACTTGTGCAGCATATAATAATATATATAAATATTTTATTGAATCAAGCTTCCATCACCGTGATTGAAATAGGTAGAATATTTTTCCTTAAATGTTCATTACCTATAGATCGCAAATTTACTATTTCTCTTCTTTGTCTATGTAACATTTTAAAATTTTGAATTAAGAATTCTATTATTTCAAATTCTTTTAGGGTAGAATCTTCCCGAACATATGGTCATTTATTTTCTCACTCTATTACCTTGACATTATGAATGATCTAATGTAATTTTGTATGTACTTATTTATATTAATATATATTAAATATAGAATACTTGGACTTAGACTTGGGCCTTGGGCTTGGATCGGAACTTAAAATAAATAGTTTTTATAGAGCTTAAATATTTCCTCTATAAATAACATTGTTTTTACAGACAAGAATAATATATATAAAAAGAACGGTCATATCATATATATATTTGTAATGCGATACAAGCTACACAAAATAGGTCTATAATAAAGTGTCGAAGAGACGAAATAACTCAAGATACAGATACTGATAGTTTATGTTCACTCAATAATAATATTGTGATCATCACTTTTGGGAAATCTTTTCACAACATCCAGGCATGATTGCAAAACGGTATTCCTCCACACTTTGTCAACAACTTCTTTTCTATCTCCTTTGAAAACATCAATAGCAATAATATGACGGACCAACCATATTTTCTCATTTATTAACCGTTGAATCTTGTCAAGTGGATGACAAATTAATAAACGAGTATTATGCTTGATATTAGCAATTGTCTATTGAAGAAGCATCTTCTTTGATTCATCATCTTCGTCTATATTTGTTTCTTCTCTTAAATATCTGTCTATTCCAGGGACACCAATGGACCGTCGGATTCCTTTGGTGTAATATGTATCTGGAATGAAAATCTACTGAACCTCATCCACTAGCCCTGAATGCAGCATAAATTTAAAGAAGAGTTTTATTTAGTGGAACATAGATTAGATAACCAAAAATATTATTAAGAAAATTATATATTAAAAGTTTTTTGCTAGATGTATGATTATATCTTGATTGATACATAAAACAATTAAAAAAATTACCTGCATTGACCATTTGATCAACCCTCATTTCAACTCTACTGTTCAAGACTGATTGCTATACATCAATCCAAATAAAGCAAGTATCATACTTATATTTGACATGAACACAGGGTCTTCCACAAGTTTTTCGATATATGAATTTGACCCTCCAACAATATTTGAAACACGTTGAGTTTTCAAAAAAAAGTTTATGTAGAAAATAGCTTGCAAACAAAAATCTTCAGCTATGAAGTCGGAATCTGACTCAATTTCACCTAAGAAAATGTGATTAACTTTCTCACAATTGGATTAAATAATTTTTTAATAGTAAAGTATATTTTCCACTAGAATCTACAATTAATACTATTAAATTATCTCGGTAGTCATTTGTTATAAATATTGTTGTAAATAAATATATATACCTAACAAATAGTGTCGTACACCTTGTTTCTTAGTGTGTGTGATCTTGTTTGTAAAATCTTCAAGTCCCTTATACACTTGCATTTTATCCAAGTTGATTAATTCTCCTGGAAAATGGGTGGCAAGGTCAACAAAGAGACGGGATTTTCCCGTTCCTGTTCCTTCCAGGATGAACACCACTTTCTTCTCGTTGAAGTTGTTATTGTTGATGAAAGTGTTCGTTTTAGCTACACATAAAATTAAATAAATATAATAATTAGATTACAATAGTAAATTGTCTCATCAAAAACACTCATGCATACAGTCAGACATTAAGAAATCTTGTAAATATAAGGTTAGTAAGTAGAAACCTTGCTTGAGATGGAGTATACTATGGAAAAGAATATATGTTTTTCTTGACGGGGGCTATGAAAGAAATTACATTTAGCTTTTATAGTAAAATCTGTTTGTGGACATATTAATTGACATACCATATTCAAAATTACTAATATCTTTTAAGATAAGAATGACTTTTCTAAAATTTATATGTATAAATACTCTCATTCAAATACAATAATTACAAGTTCTTACATCTAACACCTAGGGTAAAAAAGCATATACGGATTAACAATTGTTTGTCTCTTCTATGTGGTAAAAAATAATTTTTTTCTAAATTCAATTTTATATTTTGATTTGACAGCTAAAAGAATATATCCATGTTTTATGTTGTTCTCAATTTTGTATGAATATATGTTAGATCTAACTAGAGTTTATAGATATATATATATATACATATATATATATATATATATGAAGAGAGAAAAAAACTCGACTTAGTCGACTTATCTAAGTTTAACCTTCTAATTATCTTTTATAATGATAGTTTTAAAAAAAAACCACACATTGGGTTTTATAGCAAATTCCTAAAAATTAAACATGCAATTGTTAATTAAAACTACATAAGATGTTAAAACTAAATAGAAATCCAATCTTAATTGAATTGAGAAACATTCACTTTTTCTGTGGAAGAGTAGCTGAAGAACTCATGGAAAATGGATTAATTAAATGATGAAATAATTTATCTTTCTTGTTTATATGTCTCTTCTTGACTGCTGAACTACTCATTTGAAATGTAACGTAATCAAGAGTCTAGTAAAGAATTAAAAATATTAGTTGAAGACAAATATACAACTTGTCGAGGAGACCAAAAATATTAATATATATCTATATTAAAAGTTAAGTGTTGCAACTACAAATAAGTTAAATTAAACTTTTATGTAAGAAAAGTCTTTTTACGCTGTTAGTATATATTTGTAATATTTACTTTCTAACTGATAAGTCCACAATTTGGACTCATTTAGGACTTTATTTTGATAGAATTAGTGTCCTCAAATGCATATTATGTCTCAATTACTGATGTAAATCCTTAAGTTTCAGGTATTTGAATTGAGAGATAAAGAATGGACGCTATCAAGCAAAAAAGGAACAAGGCGGCTGAAAGAACAAAGAAATGAAGCCCTAAGGATCGCCTAATGCATTAGGCGAGTCGCCGAATGGCTTTGATCCTGCCTAATGTTCTAGTTTGCTGGGCCCTGAAGAAAAAATCAAGTTGGCGATGAAATTGAGCATCTGGCGCATCGCCGAACAGTTCCGCGAAGCAGCACCATATCGCCCAATGATTCAAAACGCGAAGATACTGAAGGAAAAAGCTGAAAGGTGATGAACCAGACCAAATGGCAGATCACCGAGTGTATCGGCTAACCCAACTAACTGGGCCGAGTGGTCCTTCGGAACATAAATTTTCGAAAGCTATAAATACCCATTTAAATCTGTAGCTTAGTATCGTTTTACAATTCGAATTATTATGGAATTTTTTGACTTACAATATTTCAATTTGAGTTCTTAGAGTTTTTGGGAGACATTGTTCTTGAGCTTTGAAGATTTGAAGGTTTTCATCTCCAAGAAATTGGAAGTGGGTCTTTAAGAATCTTCATCCTTGATGTGTTTAAAGACATTATTTATCGTACCCATTTGATGGAAACACTTTTTGGTATCTATTTCTATCTCTTTTTCAAGTCCAGCAAAAACCCCAATTCTTGGGGTGTGATTATGTGAATATGGGTCAAATTTACTGTTGGGTATTGCTCATTGATAGTCTATTTGTTGTTTAAATGTGATTTTGTTTAGTAATTTTATTTGAAACAAATGGGATCATAGTTGCAAATATGATTTCATCTTCGTGTTTTTGGCTTGCTCGAGAGAGAGGTTTTAAAACTAAAACTACTAAATCGATAGGCTTTGATTATTCGGTCGTCATGGGTTCAGCTCAAGAGAGTGAATCCTAGACCTTCTCCCACACATTCAGCTCGAGAGTGTGAATGGGCTAAGGCAAAGGCTATGCTTAATTGCTGCAAATGAGTGTTCAAGAGAAACCGATTTGATTCGGGGTAAATTGTTCGAGAGAAAATTTACCCCCAATAGAGTCTAGCTTAGTTACAAATGTTCAACAATTTACTATCAATAGCATTTACCTGGTTGTTTATCTTTATATTTTTGCTATTTTTGTTTATTAGTTAAGTACAAACCCCCCATTAATAACTGACATTCGTGTCACCTTTTGATTTATTATGTTTTTACTCGTTAATGTTAATAGCTATGATTGACTAGAACATAATTTTACTTTTCTACTTGATTCTCGACTACTAACTGCTCCCTTGGGACTCGACCCCAACCCATTTGGTTCGGTTATATTACTACTAATGTTGGCACTTAAACTGGAAGTAGTGTCCTGATACGTGAAATCAAAATGGTGCCACTGCCGGGGACTGGTGTTAGTTGAGAATTTTAGTTGAGTTGAATTTTTTTCTTGTTAGTGATAGTTCTACTTAATTTTTAGTTTCGTTTTTCTTGATTGTGTTGAAAACATGAACTATGAGCGTAAACGGCATCAATGGCAGCCAAATAGGCCACCAAGACGATATCAGAAAACTTAATGATGTCAATGAGCCTCATGCTAATGACCCCCATCTCATGGGCGGTATTGGTGCCATCCGTTTGCCTCCAGCCGAAGGGAATGCGGTATTTCACATCACGAGTACTATGTTGCAACTCTTGAAACTAAATGGGCTTTTCTCATGAGGACCCACATGAGCATATTAGAAACTTCGTGGATGTGTGCAGACCGTTCTCTTTCAAGAACATTTCCCAAGAGTCGGTCCAGTTGAGGTTATACCCGTTCTCCTTGATGGGAGAGGTGTGCAAGTGGTTGTCTGAGTTGCCACGTGAATCAATCACTTCGTGGGAGGAGTTGGTTACCGCATTCCAAGTGCGATTTTTCCCTCCTTCGAAGATGATGACTCTTCGGGATAGCATCCATAAGATTAAACATCTAGAAGGTGAGCCAATACACGAAACTTAGTGGCGATTCAAGAAGTTGGTGCTTCAATACCCAACTCATGGCTTGGCTGATAACGTGTTGCTGCAGTATTTTTACCGAAGTCTTGACTCGGTAAATAAGGGTGTTGCTGACAAACTTTCTTCGGGAGGTTTGATGCAACAAACTTATGTGATAGCGGCTCAGCTCTTGGATGGCATGACTACCATAAACAGGGCGTGGTATACCCATGAAGACCAGGTCTCCCCTCTCACATTGAAACTGACCAAGGAACAAATGGACAAAGACCAAAAGAGGAACCAAAACATGGACAAGATCATGACACAACTTGATAATTTGTCTAAAAATATCATAGGAGCTGGTGCTCGTAGTGTCGATGTCGTGGGTGTCGGGTGTGCTAATTCGGATGAGTACAAGTTTGAAGCCTTGTATAATGAAGAGGTAAATTTCCTTGCTAACTAAGGCAGTGGCTATCGTTCAAACTACCTGAGGCAGGGTGGTAACCAAGGTTAGGCAAGGGATGAAGGTTGGAAGGATCAAGATCGTGAATTGATGGACCGTAATCCGAATTGGAAGGATGGGGAGAAAGATAGGTATGTGCCTCCACACGAGTGCAAAAAGCCAAAGGATTTGGAAGGTGGTAGGTCTAAGGATATGCTCTCTCGTATCCTCAACAAAGTTGAAGGGTCAGACAAGACTTTAAAAGAAATGATAGAAGATGTGTCTACCCTTAGCCAGATCGTCAACTCTCATTCAGTGTCGATTAAATAATTGGAGACCCAAATGGATCCTATATCATCTCATCTCAACCCGAGACAGTAGGGGGGTTTGCCTAGTGACACTATGGCTAACCCCAAGAATGAGGTTTGAAGGTGGACTTGCGTGGTGCCGCGACGTTAACTAAGGCACTGCTTGGGAGGCAACCCAAGTTTTATTATTTGTTTATCTTTCTTTGTTTGGAATAATGGTGTATTGGTAGTGCAGGTTATCGTGCATAAAGTGTTTGAAAAGAAGAAGATCGGCGAGAAAAAGCCCGGAAAAAGCATCACCGAAAGGATCCGCGATCCCGACTCAAACCAAATATTGGACTCAAGACAAATTTAACTGGGAGTATGGAACTTTTGGCGAAAACCAAGAAATTATTGGAGAGTCGCCGACCCAGTCGGCAACCCCTATATAGCGTCGTTTAGATCTCTAATTCAACTAGAAGTCCTGTAACATTCAATGAGGTAAGTGTGTACTCGGCGCTTCGCCGAGCGAATCGGCGAGTAAGACTAATGTCGCCGAATGGGCGGAAACTGGATGATTTTTAAGCCCAAGAGGTTATACTTTTCAAAATCATTAACTTTCCCGCTCATTAACGCTTCACAAACTCATGCATGCACGTTATTCTCTTTATTTTTTGCATCCTCTAAGTGTTTTAGTGGTCGAATTGTGCTCGGAACTTGGATGACATTGTAGCCTAGCGATTCAATCTTAACTTAATCAGCATTTAATGTTGGTTTCCTGATCCCCAAGTTTGTTTTTGACATTTTGAACTCTTATGCAAATGATCTTACCGTATTATCGTATGTTGGACCTTTCTAATAGGATAAGTATGCTCAAATGCCAGTTTTTATTTGAATATCTAGCCCATAATGTTTTGACTGTTGAAATCCTATAGATTGGTACATTGAATTTTTTTAAAATTTTGTGTGTTGTGCCTGTATGATATGGGTTTTATTTGAATTTGTGATGTGCATGCTTTAATTGTATTTTTGGGGGTTACGGAGTTGATTTGTAGAGGTTGGGTTGAAAATAGGCACGTTGAGTCCTTTAGCGAGCTAGGTCAAGCTCGCCGAATCACTCGGCGGTTCACCTAATGTCCCCACCTCGCCTTAAATCTAATGCTTTATGTGTTGTTGGGCTCTGTAACTTTCAGCGAGAAGCCTGAGGTCGTCGAAGGCACTCGATGACTCGCCGAGAGTCTTCTTTATCTGCACCTATGAACCCTTTTTGCATTGTAACTTTCAGTGAGCTAATTCTTGCTTGCCAGATGATGTCAACGATTAGCCAAAAGGTTTGGTAGGTTAGACTGCAACTGAGTGTTTGTGGTTTTTGTCGAATATTTTCTAACTTTGTCTCGAGGCTTTGCATACGTGGCAAGACCTAAAGTTGCTTGGAGAATCATGCCACCCCGACTGATACGAGCAAGAAATTTCAAATTGGATGAAGGAAGGTTGAACCCTCCCAATAAGGGAAAGCAAGAACCTCCACCTAGAAACAAAGGCAAGAGGTCCAATTCTAACAACAAGACAAATCCACGAAACCTATCTATTCATTTATGGTCCCAAGCAATCTATGTAGTTGTGCAAAAAATTTTGGCGGATACACCTGTAGCAATTCCTGATGAGTCTGGTGCTATTGTTCCTTTTGAAAGGACTCCTGGCACTAGTGCCCCAGTCCAAACTAATGCACCGGGCACTGATGCCTAGACAGATGGAGCGACTGCTTAGACATGATCCCCTCTTTACCTCCCTCTTTTTCTTTCTTTCTTTTAAATTCTGGATATTATTTTGTTTGCATTTGAGGACAAATACTTTTATTTGTGGTGGGGTGAGGCCCAACTTTGTGTGCTATTCGTGATTGTCATTTTGATTATATATTTGGATCATTATGCTTAATGTTGTGTTATACACTGCTTTTTGTGGATGTTTGAGCTTGTGGCTCCTTGTGCTTTAATTGTAAATATTTTTTACCCTTTCAAAAAATTTCACCCACTCTTGTATATACTTGAATATGGTTGTTCTTTGGCAAATTTGAGTCTCGATTTTGATCAATACTGATGACTTGAATAGTGCTCATAATTGAACGAACATGCATGTGCGGCTACGATGAGACCAAATGAAGTTGCATCTACAATATGTGAACTTTTCGCATCTCGTTGTGATTAGCCAAGTGTCAAATCGATTCTCTTGTGATGATCGTTGCACACTAGCGATAGTGTGGAGTCTTGTCTGACATTAGTGTCAATGTCGTGTGTGATAACCTTACCGTGAAACATGCATGGTGACACCTAGAATTCGCCCCGTTGGTCCGGCAAAGTGATGTGATCTCATGTTATGATCTTAGGCAACTTTGAATAGTGTTAAACAATTTGACATATAACTCATTTGTGGCCTACCTTGTGAATGTGTGTGAACCTCTTTTGAAAACCCCTTTAGCCTTATCCTTCTTCGGAAGAAACTTGATGAAAACATGACCTCCCTTAATCCACTACCTATAATCCTCTTGATTTGTGGTTGATTGAATAGCCAACTTAGGCCAGAAGCCTAAGTTGGGGGTGTGGTGAAAAGAGAAGGCAAGTCAAGAAGTGCAAGAAAAGTCTCCTTTAACCCATGGTGTTGAGAAAAATGGAACCCCTCCATACACAAAAGAGAGAGAGAAAAAGAGAAGAAAAGAATGAAAAAAGAAAAAAGTCGTGGAATAAGATTATGAAAATGCAAAAAGAAATGGGGTTTCCGAACAATCCATGGAAAGTTAATAATGGGATGACCTATGAGCACTAAAGAAAATTATGAAAGAAGAGGAAAGGAAGTGTTGTGAGCACCACATTTCATGAAGATAAAAGTCACCGAGCCTAAATGACCACACCTTTGCACTCAGCACCATTACAAGCCTTGAAAATACCTTTTTGATCTTGAGTTAGCTGGAGCAATTGTCAATTGGAAAATACAAACAAACCTATGGGTGAAAGCATTCATTATGTTCATCTTTTTGAGTGTGAGCGTTGCATTTGATTTCAAAACTTTAAATGATTAAACCATTGTGTGTGAAAATGGAATCATTCTTTGTGTGAGGGCATTTAAGTATTGTGAGCTTGACAATATTTGATAATGGTGTGTCACAACTTGAGTCTTTGAGTACACAATTGATCCTTGCATGAGTAAGTTGAGTCTTGTGTGTACATTCATGATTGAGTCTTGTGTAGCACTATTTGAGAAACCCTTTTGAACTACCGAACTTGAGTTTTACTTGAGGACCAACAAAAGTTTAAGTTGAGTGTGTTGATGAGTCCACAATTTGGACTGAATTAGGGCATTATTTTGATAGAATTAGTGTCCTCAAATGCATATTTTGTCTCAATAACTGATGTAAATCCTTATGTTTTAAGTATTTGAATTGAGAGACAAAGCATGGATGCTATTACGCAAAAAAGGAACAAGACGGCTGAAAGAACGGTGAAATGAAGGCCTGAGGATCACCTAATGCATTAGGCAAGTCGCCGAATGGGCTTGATCACACCTAATGCTCCACTGTGCTGAGCCCTGAAGGAAAAAATCAAGTTGGCGATGAAAGGGAGCAGTCGGCGCGTCTCTGAACAGTTCCGCGAAGCAGCACCATATTGCACAATGATTCAAAACGTAAAGGTACTGAAGGCAAAAGCTGAAAGACGATGAACCAGACCAAAGGGCGGATCGTCGAGTGTATCGGTGATCCCGACTAACTGCGCCGAGTGGTCCTTCGCAGCATAATTTTTTGAAAACTATAAATACCCATATTAAATCTGTAGCTTAGTATCATTTTTTCAATCGAATTATTATTGGATTTTTAGACTTTGAATATTTCAGTTTGAGTTCTTAGAGAAATTGGGAGACATTGTTCTTGAGCTTTGAAGATTTGAAGGTTTTCATCTCCAAGAAATTGGAAGTGGGTCTTCAGAAATCTTTATCCTTAACGTGTTTAAAGACATTATTTATCGTACCCATTTGATGGAAACACTCTTTGGTATGGATTTCTATCTCTTTTTCATGTCAAGCTAACATCCCAATTCTTGGGCTGTGATTAAGTGAATATGGGTTAAATTTGTTGTTGGGTATTGCTCATTGATAGGCTCTTTGCTGTTTAAATGCGATTTTGTTTAGTAGTTGAGTTTGAACTTAATGGGATTGTTGTTGCAAATACAATTTCATCTTCGTGTTTTTGGCTTGCTCGATAGAGAGGTTTTAAAACCAAAACTACTAAATCGATAGCCTGTGGTTATTGGGTCGTCATGGTTTCAGCTCAAGAGAGTGGATCCTAGACCTTCTCCCACTTTTTTAGCTCGAGAGAGTGAATTGGCTAAGGCGAAGGCAATGCTTAATTGCTGCAAATCGGTGTTCAAGTAAAACCGATTTGATTCGGGTTAAATTGTTCGAGAGAAAATTTACCCCACTAAAGTCTAGCTTAGTTACAAATATTTAGTGATTTACTATCAATAGCATTTACCCGGTTGTTTATTTTAGCCCATATTCCTATCACATCTCAAGAATCCTGTCTCCCTAATTTTGTATCTTTATATTTTTGCTATTTTTGTTGATTAGTTAAATACAAACCCCCATTGATAATTGACATTCCTGTCACTTTTTGATTTATTATGTTCTTATTCATTAATGTTTATAGCTATGTTTGACTAGAACATAATTTTACTTTTCTACTTGATGCTCGACTACTAACTACTCCCTTGGGACTCGACCCCAACCCATTCGGTTGGGTTATATTACTACTCACGATCGTTGGCACTTGAACTGGAAGTAGTGTCCTGATACGTGAAATCAGTTACAAAGACGAGTTTCATGAAAGTTAATAAGTTTGTAAATCATCTCAATATTTGTAAAATTAAATTATGGTATTTTCTGAAGGTTTTAGTAGAACTATATCTATTGTAGTTTCACATGGGTCTGAAGTGGGTAGAATGTGTGTAGATCTTACCTTTATCTTTACAGGGTAGAGAGATTATTTTAGATAGACCCTCGGCTCAATAAAAAAGATAGTCAAAGCAGGATGCAAAAAAAAGGTGACAACAAAATATATATAAAGATAGAGAGCAAATGAAACAACAAATAGTAAAACACCTCGACGTATACATAAATTACTTAATTACTAAATACTACTACTTATAAGGTTTCAAAGAGATGGAGCTAGCCCCTCTCCTTTTTCATCTAAAAGGCGACAATACTAGCTATCAACTAACTTTCTATCCTAATCCAGTTCTTCACCTTCCTATCTTGGATCATGTACTCAAAATAAGTGGTTTCACTTGAGTAAATGTCATAATTGGAGATGTATGTCAAACTTGATTATTTAATATTTTATAAACTATAAGTAAATTCAATCGTCGATGCTTAAAGCAATATTTTTTTTTGCTTTCCTTCAGCTATGAGATTATCATAATCAAGTTGAAATTAAACTTGAAAGTAACTCTTTCCATCGCATAATACTTTTTATATTTTCCATTTGCATAACCCTTCATAAAAACATTAATTGAGATGGGTATTTGACTATTTTATTGTTAATTATTTTGTAAGATATAATCTTTGTTCATTGAATATTCTCTCTGTATGTATCATAATTAAGGTGTTTGTAATCTTCAAGAACAATTACTATTCAGGGGAAAATACAAAAACAACATACTCAGGATAGTCCCACACAATAGGGTCTGGGAGGGTAGAGTGAGCAGATTCTTTCAAGCGAATCCACAAGTAAGACAGTTCACATCCGAACTCTCTCAATACTTGGGTTGACAAGTAGCAAATAGAAAACTTATTATTTTTCTAGGTTAGAAGAACCACAAACTTATATTTATATCTTTCCTATAAAAAATGGAGAAGAAAAACACGCGGTCCTTTTCCCGAATAAGAAAAAACACTCTATTCCCCCTTTTTACCTAGAAATGAGATTTTTAGTTCTAGTTAAATATGGGCATTGTAGGGAGCACAAAATTAACTACTGAGACTTTCTATTATGGAAATAATAAATTTGAATTGTTCTTACTGTAATAAATTACAAATCATTCACTAGAAATTCGTAATTGCACTCCTCCAATTATATTTTTAAATTTCCCATTAAAACTTATGTAATTCCCCATGTTAAGATTGCATATACTAATAATTTAATTCAATGATTAATTTCCTTTAGAGCACTGCTTACCTTATTTCATGTGTCGGATTCAAAAATTCACTTGCAAAGTTAATTACTTATTAATGTGTTACACACCACATTTATAATTAAGGGATAGGACTGCAAGGGAGTTTAGGAAATTTACTTTTTTGAAATCTAGATCGTGCGATAGAGCTTATCATTGAAAGTTACTTTCGACTCATATTTTGCTTATTTGTGATATAGGTATTAAGTAGTCCAGGTGGCCACTACTTGCACCCCTCAAGAGTTATCCATTATATAACTGTATGAACTGATCTGTCTCTTATAGATCGTTGCTTTTACATAATATTACATGGGTATATATAAAATTCTAACTACATGGGATAAGGGCAAGTAGAGATATAATGCAACTCTAACTAGTATCTAGAACAGTTTGATGTGTAGGTAACTTGCTGCTGATTGCCTTATTACAATTAAGTTGATGTGTCCTAATACCCTCCTTGCAAGCTGATGGATGGCATCCTACCATTAGTTTGGAATGTAGAAATTTGAACCTGTCCTTCGAGGAGATGAATTTCACAGATAAGTCCCCTCGTACAACTTTATTACGAACAAAGTGAATGTCAATTTCCACATGTTTACTACGAGCATGGAATACCGGATTCATAGAATGATAGGCAGCACCAATTATACTCCACCATAAGGTAGGAGCAACAGATAATGTAATGCCAAGCTCAAATAACAAGGACCTAACCCATGTAAATTATGTTGCGGCATGAGCGAGTTCCTTGTATTCAACCTCCGTAGAAGAACGAGCAACTGTATGTTGTTTGTTTGATGACCAAGATACCAAACTCGAACCAAGAAATATTGCAAAGCCGCCAGTAGATTTTCTATCATCCAAGGAACCCGCGTAATCCGAATTCATAAATGCTTGTTGTGTGAAAGACATGGATTTAGGAATTAACAAATGCATATGTTGGGAACGTTGAAGATAGCGTTGTATCCTTTCCACAGTACTGACAAACTTTGTTAACAATGAAGAGCAGATCAGGTCGTGTAAGTTGCAAGTACTGAAGTGCCCCTATGATTTGCCGATAGAAAGCATGATCATGGACTGAGGTTCTATCACCATTGTAAAGCTTGATTGAAGTAGACATGGGAGAAAGCAATGGTTTACAAGTGTGAATTCCGGCTCTTGTTAGTATATCATATGCTTAACGTTGTTGAGACAATGTTATACCAGTAGAGTGGTGGACCACTTGAATTCCTAGGAAGAATGATGGAGGTCCAAGGTCTCTGATGGCAGATTTCGTACTCAATTTGGATATGATGGATTCAGGAAATGAAGGTTTGTTCCCAGTGATAATAATGTCGTCGACATATACAAGTATGAAAATTTGAACTCCATCCGAATGAAATATAAACAGCGAGGCATCGTTTTTTGACCTTGTGAACCCATAGCTATCAAGAAATTATACAGATGCATATACCATAAGCGGGGTGCCAGTTGAAGACCATAGACTGATTTGTTAATATTACAAACATGGTAAGGAAGACGAGGATGAGAAAAACTAGGGGATTGCACCTTGAAAACATCTTCCTGAAGGTTGCCGTATAAAAATGCATTATGCACATCGAGTTGACTAAGAATCCAGTTCTTTGAGGCAGCTATAGATAGAATTATCTGAATAGTTGTTGATTTTACTACCGGACTGAAGGTCTCAAAATAATCATGGCGTTCTTTTTTATGAAAGACTTTAGCAACAAGTCGAGCTTTAAATCTATTAATGGCACCAGATGAATTTCTCTTTATTCAAAACACCCATTTGCAACCTAATAAATTCATGGATGGATTTTGAGGTATGAGAGTGCATGTGTTATTTTTAAAGAGTGCGAATATTTCTTTAGCCATCGCTTCTCACCACTCCCCAAACTTGTTGGATTTGGTGAAGCAAGTGGGTTCTGAAGTTGGGGTGTTTTTGGATAAAGGAAGAGTGGCAAGATGAATGGAAGGATGTTTTGCGCGAAGAGTCATATGATGAGATTGTATAGAAGCCTTAGGTGGTTGAGACTTATGGACAACAACAGGTTTGGATACTCGAGCAGTTCGAGGAGGTGAGAAACTTGTGAAATCCACACCCAATGGAACAGAGGAAGGATGCTGGTTAGTTTCCGAGTCAACGACCACCGTATAAAGAATGGGTTTGGAATAGGGAGCAATTGGTATAGGTGGTACAATAGCATTAGCACTGATTAATGGCTGAGTTATGGGACTTGGTTGATGAATTGATTGGTTGAGATGTGCTCAAGGTATGAGAGGAGGAACATATTGTAACGACCCTAAAAACGAACTAGTGAAACTAGAGCTTCACATGTGAATTTGGAGTTGAGAACTTGATGAAATGATGAGAAATGACCGTGACGTCCGGAAACTAGTTATTTGAACTAGTGAGTTGTAAGGGTCAACTTTAAATGGTCATATCTTTTAGCTCAAAATGAATTAGGTGGACCTTTACCTATCCAATTAAAGGTCTCTGAGTCCTCTTTCCAACACCACCGAGTTTGCCCAATTCCAACCTTGAAGTAAAAAGTTATTCCTGTAATAGTGAAGCACTGTCCAAAAGGACGAGTTTAGACGGGTTTAGTGAACACTTTTAAGTTTAACTTTGTGGGTCCTTAATTATTTTCCTAAGTTGAGTTACTATTATTCTTTGCCTTTCCTAGCAATTATAAAGCCCCTTTTTGACCAAAATTCTTTCATTTAAGTCACTCCAATTAGAATAAAGAAA
Organism: Solanum acaule; assembly: GCA_036250505.1. Lineage (NCBI taxonomy): Eukaryota > Viridiplantae > Streptophyta > Magnoliopsida > Solanales > Solanaceae > Solanum > Solanum acaule. Next base: position 155,608 of record JAJOOR010000743.1, read on the forward strand.
GAAACCACCTCCTCTCAAATATCTTTCTCTACAATCCTCCATTGAAGAAGGTCAAGAACTAGGAGCTAGGGTTTGACGATTTTAAGGTGGTTCTTTCTCAAATTGCTTGGGGATTCTTAGTTAAGGTATGGGGACTTTTTATCTTTGATTCCTTTTTCAATCAAAGAGCTAATTCAAAGTATTTTCAAAGTTTTTCAAAAATCCTAAAGTCCTAATTTTGATTCTAGCATGGGTTCTTGCATAAATAAAAGTTTTAAATGATGATTTATATTGTTATTAATGATTATTAATGGTTTTTAGAAAGAAATCCCATGAACCCATATTTTTCTCAAATTCTCTAAATTTCACCATAATGTGGGTGTATTGATTTTGAGTAGATGATTATAGAATTGTGTTTAGTATGGTATGGGTTGTTCATATATGGT